>VNWY01000071.1:0-100807 GCA_009869845.1 Pseudachorutes palmiensis | reverse complement strand
TTGGCTGATGAACGGGTAGTAAGCTGGGATGTGGTGGTTGACTTCGTGTAGGATCAGGTCACGACGTACTTCGTTAAAAGCGTTCTTGAAATCAAGCTTCAGGAAAGCTTTGGTCGATTGATGATCGGCGTTGAAGTAGATCCTGGAAGCATGGCTCGCAATCTCTGATCCTCCCTTGATGCCAACTCCTAACTGATTAGGGGAGAGTACGTTGACCAAGTCAGGTGTGATGCGACGTGACACGAGTTTTCCAACCAAACGTCTCCACACGTTGCCAATTGCAATTGGACGGATCCCGCCATCTTTCTTCCTCAAAGCCAGTAGTGATGCTCCGAAGAATATCGGTTGGATTAAAGCAGAAACCCTTCCTTCCAGGACGAGATGAGCAAAACCTTGGAGTGATTTCTTCAGTTTAATGCCCGAATCCCCAGTCATTTTTGAAATTAGGTCTTTCAAAATCTGTGGTTTCAAACCATCCAAACCACCAGCACTACCAGAAGGGAAAGATTGGATTGCCTTCACAAGTTCAGATTCTTCGACTGGGTTGAAAATCGCTTCGTTGAGAATTGATGGGAATTCTTTTGGTAGTGGATGAGGAGGATGTTTTTCAAGCAAAGCGGTCATGGTGGAGTTGTCAAACGGAGCAATGGAGTCATCTGAAGTCAGTAGCCTCAGGGCCCCTCGCACATCGTGATCGGCCAATTTAGCCTCAATCTTCTTGTGTGAGGAGTCCGTTGAATCCGAGTTTCTTAGGTAGAAAGCAGATCGCGATGGGAATTTCCAGTCTCGCCAGGGAGTTGCGCTGCAACCAGAAGTGAGCCCTTTAACCCAAGTGGTAAGGTTCTTTACCTTGTCTTGTTTCTCAGGGACAGCAAGGACCACAAACGGAAAAAGAAATAGTTTGGACCAACTCTCGTCAGAGTTTGTGATGATAATGTCGTCCAAACAACTTGAAACAAATCGAGCGACTTCTTGTCGAGCTCCTTTGGGGCATCTTTTGAGTGTCGGTACATTTGCTTTCAAGGATGCCAGAAGGTCTCCAAGGTTGGCGTCTGTAGAAACTGGAATGTCGATGTTGTTGTGTTGAATGTCTTCATCAATTACATCGTTCTTCCAACGAATTCCCACGTATGAAAACGAAGACTTTTGTCTTCCTCCAAGTCTCTTTGATTTCATCAAGGGGAAACATTCTTTCATCAAAGTACCAAAGGTTGCGTCATTGATCTTCTTTAGGTTCAAACACGAGCAAGATTCGATGTATTTTGACCGTGCTGATGATTTCAGAATTGAAGAGGATTTTTCTTGAATGAAATTGTTGAGAATCCATTTTCGTGTGTGTTCAGAAGGGGCTTCGACAGTAGGGAGGGTTATTGGGATTTGAGGATCTGGAGTCCCGGACGAATTAGTTCTTGGTTGAGAGGTTGCTAAGACTCCAGTTGATTGCCAGGGAGGAGATCTTGCTAATTGTGAAGGAGAGCTTGTCAATTGTGAAGGAGAGCTTGCCAATTGTGAGGTAGATCTTGTTGATTGTAAAGGAGGAGATCCGGTATTAGGTGTTGCGTCTTCACCGGGCGTTGTTTTGGATAAACATTCCTAATAAAAACTCAATCAAGAAGCCCCATGACGGGGCTTTAGTCATAAAGTTATGGATCATGGTATCTCCTAATTTCCGGCCTTAAGCGCGTAGTAATAAATATTGGCGTCCGTCTCAACTGTCCACAGGGTGATTATGCATTTAGGAGTCTTCTATGCCTCCCACTCCTCTTCTAAAGGATCCTTTTGTTGACTAAAACTTTTGGAGAAAGTGGTGGGAGGGAGTTCCTTGTCTCTCGCCCTTTCTCCCTGGCTGAGGTTAAATTGGACAGGTTTTATGAAAAGAAGGTAAATGATAGGAGGAGAGGCAGAGTGATAAAGCGGAAGAGGATTTTTCCAAAAGTAGTAAATAAGGATTTATGAAAGGAGAGCTTGCCTGAGCTGCTGGGAAAGTTGTGTTCCTTTATGAGTCTTCCCTTCTTTCACCACCATCAGAGCCACAACAGGGTTGGAGGAGAGGGAGCCCTTGCTTTTATTATTCTTATCCGATCTCTTTCTAATAACATGTTTTCTTTTGATACACTTCCTCATCAACGGTCCAGGCGGTCTACAGTCGCGTTGGACGAGTCTGTAAAGGTGACAGAGGCTTCCCTCGTGGGAGTCAGAAAAATCGATGGACAA
Organism: Pseudachorutes palmiensis; assembly: GCA_009869845.1. Lineage (NCBI taxonomy): Eukaryota > Metazoa > Arthropoda > Collembola > Poduromorpha > Neanuridae > Pseudachorutes > Pseudachorutes palmiensis. Next base: position 98,593 of record VNWY01000071.1, on the reverse strand, counting down.
CTTTTTTCAAAGCTCGTCTCAACTGTTCCATCCCTGGAGAATTTCCCTTTCCCTTCGATGAAATACGTAAGTGCTCTCACACTGTTTTGTCTTCCTTGTGTCTCTGTATTAAAAGGCTTTCTACCGATATGGCCTGCTCCTTAGCGGAGATAAGGACACTCGCCAGGGATCCCTTGGTCTCTCTCTCTCTTTCAAATTCACAAGGATACAGGCATGGGAAAGTGAGGAATTTCACCAAGTTAATATTATGGATCCCTCACTCTCTCCTCAAACTTACCCGACCTTTCACTTACTCCCTTCACCTTCCTCCACTGACTTTCACTTCCTCATCCACACTGTTCACTCACGTGGATTTCGTTTACGGCTTTCCTCACACACACCTTATCAATTTTACGCCTAATTTCATGTAAGTTTTAAACCCTGGAGCTGAGCTGGTTCCTATGAATGTGTCCCATTTCAAAGGAATTGCAATAGGGAGATGGCTAGATTAGAAAATGAAGAGGTTGAGAATCTCCCCTGGATTTTAATTAGGGATGTTTACTTATTACTTTGGAGGAGAGATGAAAGGACTTTGGAATTCTTTGTGTTACCTCATGAGACCGAGGGAACGGGGTCCAAATAGTAAAAAGACTCTTGAACCCTTATGCTTATGCTTTGAAGAACCAAGGAATAGGGAGGGTGGATCGTTTGGTAGAATTGGGAAGGAGACATTATTCCCAGTTGATACTGAATGGTCACAACAGGCCTTTGAATGAAGTCTCTTTCCTTTATGACCTTTACTTACTTTCACTTAAGTGAAAAGGGGTGTGCTAGACTCAAGGAATCCGTTTCCTTCGGCACTTTTCCAGCCCTTGATTGACTCCAACTTTCTTTACTCTTTTTCACAGAGTCCATGTCCATGATGCTCCCTGCGTCTCAGCTCGGATCAGAAGTGGTCTACGGAGTTTTCACCACGGGAACCAATAGTCTCACCGGCTCTGCCGTCTGTGCATTCAAAATGAGAGATATTCTGGATGTCTTTGATGGCTCGTTCAAGGCTCAAGAAAAGGAAAAGATGCAATGGCTTCCTGTTCCTTCAGTCAAGGTACGTCTCAGTACGCTTATATAAATTCTTAATCGTATTACTTTCCCAAACCACCTTGGTAGGACTACTTACGAATTCAAAGAGATCATGCCTCAACGCCACCAACTTCCACCCGGGCATTAATGCTCATTCCGAATAAGAATGCAGTTCCTCGAGTCTATCTTATAGCAGGCACAAGAGCCACTTCCAAGGAGACGCTTTCCCCATTGTGCTCCGCTGGAATGGGGAAAACACAAATTCCCACATGAACTGCCAGCCTCATCTTATTAGGCCATTCCTGTAGCATCTATCTTTTCCAAAGAGGCAGCTCCTAGAACCCCATTGTACTTGAGCCAAAGACTTGACTTGAGCTGGAGGAACAAGGGATTCAGAAGATATGACACTTTATTGATTTTCAATTTCGGTACATGAAGAGTGTGGACAGATGATATTGGTGATTAGCCTATCCTGCCATGTCCCATTATTTCCCTCTCACTTGAGCTCCGTCAGCCTCCTGTTCTATTATTACTTCCCAGGTGTCGGCGGCTGTAATTTAATAGAAAAGAGAACGATCGCTGATTGGCTCGAGAGTAAGTTGATCAATGAGCTTTACCCTGTCTCCGCAGTCAACGTTGTTTGGAAAGTCACAGACCAGCTCCCCTGTGTCAAAGTGAAGACCTCCTGGACACTTCTGTTAAACATGAATTGATTTTGCAACTTAAGTATTGAGTTGAGGACATTTGGAATTATAGTCACTCACGCTCAAGCTCGGAAAGCCATTGGAGCACGTATAAAATGAGCCGCAATCTTCAGGATTTCCAAACATCCCGTTTGGTTGTGGACATTTGAATGGACCTGGACCTGGTCGTCCCGTTGTTGTCGTGTCTGGTGGGACATTTGTGCTTCCATCGGGACGTTTTCTGTCACCACAGTCCACAAGATCTTCCCAGTTGCAGCCGTTATACACCAGGTCAAAAAGTTGCCGATCTTTGCATTCAAGACGTTTTCCAACGTTCTCAGTACATACATAGTAGAGTTTGCAGAACTCTGGATGTGGGAATGCACCGCCTGGTAATGGGCATGAGAACTCACCGTCCCCTGGTGGTGACGTTGGTCCCGGTGTGTTCGGAGGCACACGATCCCCACAATTCACAAGCTCCTCCCAATTGCATCCATTGTATACCAGGTCAAAAAGTTGTTTCGCTGGACACTGGTTCCGTGTGGCCACATTCTCTACGCAGACGTAGTAGAAGTCACATTGTTTTGGATGCGGGAATGCTCCGCCAGGTGAAGGACATTGGAACCCATCTCCAGGCTTTACAGTAGTTTTTGGTGGGTCAGGGTCTATCCTATCCCCACAATCCACGAGGTAGTCCCAGTTGCATCCAGAGTATACCAAGTCGAACACTTGGTCAGCAGGGCATTCCTTGAGTGTGGCCACATTCTCAATACAGAGGTAGTAAAATTCGCAGAGCTTTGGATGCGGGAAGGCTCCACCAGGGAACGGACAGCGGAAGTCTTGGGTAGGGGCAGCAGCAGGAGCATTTGGTCGAGTTCTCGCTTGACAATCTACTAGTTCCGGGTAGTTGCATCCACTGTACTTTGTATCGAAAAGGAGTGGTTCTGAACAAATGAATTCCTTTGGGACGCCATTGTCACACAAGTAGTAATTCTCACATTTGGTCTCATGGGGATGCGCACTCCCATCATTAGCCTTACACTTCAGTATCTAAAGACATGCGCAAACCCTCAATTAGGGGATGAAGAAAAAGGAATTAGAACTTACCCTTGTCGCCTCTCCTTGGACTCCTGCATGAATAAATAGAGCTTATAAAATACACAGACAATCACCGTCCATTGCGGTTTGTACTGGTGTGGTTTACCATGGGTCGAAGCGATGACCGCAACGAGAAATAATCCGATCCTCTTCATCTCTGTTCCAGTTTTCAATTGAATCCATTGTAATTGGAGCAGTTGGCTAAATTATGGCCTTATCTTATCCATCCGCTAATAATATTTAGGGATGTCGTCCCTACCGTCCTAACAATTGAGGTCTTGTGTGTGTATTTTCATTGGAAAGATGTCAAGGCGTGTTTGACGTTTCCAATTAATCTCAATTAGAATCAGGTCTCTCTATTCATTCCTAATCACTTGGAGTGGTTTCCAGCAGGCAAGCTATCTCCTTTGTTTTCTTAACTTACGCTGCAGCGACTGGAGTGTGTAGGTATGGATGTGAGATATCAATGAACTCCGCCCTGGAGAAAGGTGTCCCTTGATTGGCCCAGCACTTATCACTCCATTCCGTTTAGTAGAGGAACCAATTTCTGAAATTGTATTTTGATTATTTAACGTATAATTTACTTTTCCTCGCTCCCTGCCCTGAGGCCCGCTTTTCCTCGGAGAGTGCTGAATGCTCCTCGTATTATATTTTCGACTCTTTAACTTTATTTCACGGACGAATACTTATAGTCATAATAATGAAAACTTATGCCTCTTAAAAGTATAAATTGACTTTGTAATGAAAATTCCTTTCCGTTCTCCGTGTTATGGGGAACCTGCTCTGAATTTCTGGGCGTCGTGCTGGAAGCGCTAAATGGAGGTTTTCTAGGAACAAGTTGAGAAAGTTGATTGGATTTGTGAAGCCTTGGAGCTGTTTCTTCTTTCCATGTTTTCCCTCCTCCAACTGCTTTCTCTGGGGTGGGGTGTTGACATGGCCAAATGTTGAGGACCTTAAGCTCCTCCCCATGCCCATGATTCTCCTCAGCTATTAGAAACATGATCACAAAGAATCCTTCTCCTCCACTTCAATGATCCTCCTATTTTTCTTAATTATAATTAAAAGTTTAGCTTTTCAGATGTAATTAGTTTCTGTTTGTTGTACTTTCTTCCCCAAAGAATGGCTTGGAATGGGATTTTTTGTGCAATTAAGGAGGCGACACTTACTGCATTTAATGAACACCTTGTTTATATACCACATGGAATTGTTTTACAAAGTCCTTTTCTCTAATTCCCTCACTTGTGCTCTGCCAAATGTGGATTTTCTTTCCTCCACTCAGGATAACGAGACTTGAGTCATTTAGTTGCTCCTGCAACGTTCGACTAGGTCCTGATGGAGCATATTTGCGGAATGGAAACTGCTTTGAATATTGTTGTCGTTTGTGAATTGTAGTTTCTTGGTGAGCGGCAGCTGGAGAATGCTTGGGGATGATGATGGTAGGAAATTATGTTCTTGGTGCAGAAGCAAGTTAACTCTAGAGGAGAAAGTTTCCAGCTCTCCCTGGAACCGGACGGATCACTCCTGGAAAAGTTTCCATGTCCTGTTAGACATGTTCTCCGAATTCATTGTTATGTTTATTATGAATCAGGAGATGAACATTTGTTCGTGGTGGAGCTCCCACACTCCTCCAAGAGCCTTTTAGTTGATGCAATTAAGCTCGTCTCTTAAAAAGTAAAAGCGTCCTATGCCCACCCTTACATTCCCCAACTTTCTCCACTCTCCCATACACCCAGAGATTCCCAAGTTTCTGCTGGACTGAAGTTGAGCAAACTTTTTACTTCCATTTGTCTGATTTGTTTTACAGGTGCCTGAGCCTCGTCCTGGCCTCTGTGTCAATGACTCGACGACCCTTCCGGACCAGTACTACATTTTTGTTGGTGGTCACACACTGATGGACGAAGCGGTTCAACCCATCTACGGTCGTCCCATCCTGACTCGAGCAAATGAAGCATATCGTTTCACCACAATCACAGTGCATACGAATGCTACGACGCCAGATGGGCAAGCCTATGATGTTATCTTCCTCGGGACAGGTAATTAGAAAAGCCACATGCATGCATGCCCATTGGATCGATGGCTGGTCCTGGAATTTAACTCGTCCTTGTCTCAAGCGCACAGAGGGAAAAGCCAACTCAAGTTGAAAATTGTATTAGCCAAGTGTATTCCCATTTTGGGTTACACGCTCCACAGCCTCTCACCGCGTCCCTATAATTACTTTACCAACTTGAATTTTCAATTAGCGAATTTAGCCCCTATACTCCTCTATGTAATGATTAACTGGAGCCAAGAGGAGGAAAGAGGGGAAGAGTACCCGTTGGTAATGATGCTGGTTGGATTGTGGGAGTGAGGAGGATAGTGATGATGAATGTGTTGGGAGAGTAGCCATAATGGGCAGGGCCCTTGACTATTAATAACTACCAAAATCAGGTCTCCAGGAGTCCCTTGTATCCTCCCTTGCATCTCTTATACACTGGAGTTTAATGACTCTGGAGTGAGTAGGACCGAAGGTGATGCAAAGACTTGAGTTTGAGAAGCCAAGATTAGTCTAATCGCTTTCTTAACGAGTGAATGACTTCTTTGGATGGTTTATAAGAGGATGCAATTTAGGAAATCGGAATCCACTTCCTTGCACTTTCTCTGCTCTTAAGCTTGAAGTTGGGCTTTTCTTCTAGTCATTTCCTAATCTCATCGTGTGAGTGAGTGGTTGGTGGCTGAAAGTGTTAAATGTGACACTGATGTAGGAAAATTACTTTTAAATTGAAAAACCTTTTAATAGATTAAAAATTGGATGGGAGAGAATCCCCATCCTGTAATTTAGTTAAGTGAAATCTCTACTCTAGAGAAAGAAAGGAAACTTTCCTTTACTGGATGGATAGGTCTGAGCATACAACTGGTGACAGGGTACGGATGCTTAATAATTTGATTCCGTGCTATAACTTTTACTCCACTTTTACACGTAAAGGCATTAGAGAACAAGACAGGCGGGAGACGGCCATTCACTGACAAAATCAAGGGAAAGTTGAAGACGAGAAATGGAGAAGCATGTTACTCAAATGACTTGGCTTTAACGATATGTAACAATTCATTTAGAATTCCCATTTATATTGCCTTGCCTTTTCCCTTTTATTGAACGAGAAAGGGAGCAATTTAATCTTCTTTTGTATTCCTACATGTGGCGGAACGAAATTATGGTATCCACCACCATCCCTTTGTTCTTCCCGCCGTGATTAGTTTGCCTTATTTTGTGCCGAGGTTTCATGACTCTATTCATAATTTTTAGACATTCCGTATACAGTGATTTTATATTAACGTGTGGATGGAGGAGGTTGAGATTATAATGCGACTAGATTTCCTGGTACTGGAGAACTGCTGGAGTACTGGAGAAAGTTCTCCCTTCATATTAAGACTGTCTATTGCCTCCGAGTCTGCCCTTTTATCCCCATTAATTCCCACTAATTCAATGTTAAGTATAAAATAATGTTCTTTTCTCCTCTCTGAATCAGTCATTATTTTCCTATTGGAAACCTCCTTTGTAATGCTCGTTCGTCGTCTTTGGACAAGAGGAATTCCATAGAAGGTCTCCTTGGCCATTGAGTTCCTAATGGATTGCTCACTCCTGCTAGACAGATTTAATTAAAACTTTGGATTTTCTCTTGTTATTTCAGACGACGGGAAAGTGTTGACGGTTCTCAATTCCGGCCGTGACACTGTGAAGTCTGTGGTCATCCACGAGATTCAAATGTTCAATTCACCAATTCGTGAGATGCTGTTTCTGGGTGGGAGTCCACCTAAACTCCTTCTAGGATCCGATGACAATTTGAAACTGATGACTGTTCGACAGTGCTTTACGTCTAGAATCAAGTCTTGCAGGTATACAAGTGCCTTGTCATTTACCAAATGGGGTATTGATTCTTTTTACTCATCTCTTTGCCCTCTTCATTTCATTCAATTAGCTTAATGGGAAAAATATAACATCTCAAATTGAGATTTTCTTCTCCAGGCAAAAAGAAAGTATAGTTTTTCTCTCCGTGAGAAAAGAGATGCTTTGTTGTTTCATTGAAAGAATCAATGTTCCAGAACCGTTGAATTCTTCGTTTGTATTGATTTTTTTTTCTTATAATTTTTTTCCTCTATCACGTTTCAGTGAGTGTGTTGCTCTCCGAAGTCCATACTGTGCCTGGCACAAAAGAAATTCCAAATGTGTAACAATCCCGTTGGATGGGCAAGTTTCGAAGAGGGATTATATTCAAAACTTGGTGAAAGGAAACCACTCGGATTGTCCGAAAATAGCGACGGCGAGTCTTGGAGTCAGTTCCTCGAGTGGATCTTCAAATGGAGTCCCTTCGGAACAACAGAAAGCCACTTCGAAGGCCGTTGATTCCGCTGGTAGCCTCTCCAAAAATGGAGAGCCGAAGGAGGTATAAAATGTTTCCTTAACTCTCCTCTCACTCCGCTCTCTTCAACTCTCGTTCCAAGTCCTCAGAAGAAATTGTCAAATGTAATTTGGAGAGAAGAAGAGACTAATTTGCAACAACTTTGCATAAGACCCAGTTTCAAAGGATTCCGGACTCGGCAGGAATGGAGAGTATTCTCCAAAAGATCATTTCCTTATCCCTTAATTTTAATTTCAAATATAATTCTCTCATGTCAAAGTTTATATTTGAGATACCAAGGACGTCTTAGGAGAGAAGTGGATTAATTTTATTACTCAACGAACCAGATATTTTAGAGATTCTCTCCCTGATAACGGGAATTAATTCCTGGGAGACTCAACCCGGAAAATGAGGAGAGAAAGTCGACTCTCTCCTTCCTTTCCCCGTCTACAACACGAAAAGTCAAAGATTCTTCCGGGCTCTGCTAAAGGAAATTAAATTCCGAGGGATGCGTTTTGTTTAACTTATATTTCAGCTCTAGTGTGATCTTCGTCTGAGCCTCTGCTGTATTTGTATTCCGGGGAAGTGTCGGGTGTTATTTGGCTACTAATTGGGCCTGACTTATTTAGATTGATTTCGTAGGGGGTGTTCAGGCTATTCTCGTTATCAGTGAAAAGGAGGGAGCAGTCTCTACTTCCGCCATGATTAATGATGATGAGCAAAGATCCTCGTGTTACTCCAACTACCCTACCAAGTTCAATTTAAAAGACTAATCAATTTCTCTCCTTCCAGGTGGCAAGTGAAGGTCCAGTCGTAGTGGCAAGGAGAGACTCATTCACAGCGGAGACACTCTCAATCGCTGTGGGCGTCGGCTGTGTCTTGGCCGTACTGCTAGGATTCGGAGTTGGCTGGGGATGTGCGGCTAGATGCCGGAAGGACCATGATAACATCCCCTACCCGGATACAGATTATGAATACTTTGAGCAAAGACATAATCTCAACATTAACACGTGAGATTAGAACACTCCTCCAGAGTCTGATGAAGTGATTTGAAGAGTGTGCGTGAGAAAAGAGCCTGGAGCTCTTTGCTCTAGCTCTAGGGTATGATTGTAATTGTGTTGACAGTGGGAGGAATGATCTAATGTTTCTTCCATTGTGAGCATATGTGAGAGTGAAAAGTTTATTGGAAAGAGAAATCAAACTGATTCCTTGGAGGAGGTCTGGAAGGCATTTATTGGATCTAATGTTCCGTTGAATGAGGTTTTCGGATCGGGCTCTAACCCAGCTTTCTCTTTCTTTATTCCTTCTGACAGGAGATTAGTTGGTGAGGGGAAGGAAGAGGCGACGTACGCTGAGCCAGTTCTGGACGGGAAGAATGGCTCCAACGTCCTGGTTGGACAAGGACCTCATCACCAACCTGAGCATCAAGAAACAACCATGTTTCATTTTGCACAACCATATAGAAATGATTTATATCGGTGAGTGGCCAAGTATCTTCCCTGCACGCTTTGGACCAACGCCAGAAGGGACAACTGGAACTGGATGAAAGCGCTTCTCCAGACTCCGTCCCCGCCCACCCTCTCCCTCCTCCAATGTAAAATTTCCAGTTGGAAATAATTGGCAAAGTCCCTGGTTCTGAGACTGGAGAGGAAACGTCTAAACGACTTTTACTTTCTGGGCGCTGATCTTTAGAGTAAATAATTCTTGAAAAGTGGCATTCTCGGGCCACTTCGACAGGAGGATGGGCAGTCTTATAGTGGAAATCCTTGTCATCCTCTCCAGCCTAAATCCTTCCTTGCAGCTGAAACCCTTCTGGCCAATGTCAGTATAGAAAGTGAAATTCGGATATTATCCTTCTGGCATCCGAGTGCGATGAGGAGACTATTGAGACGCTAATCTGATTACTCATTGAACTCTTTTCTCTTTCGAATAGGTTCGAAGGGGAGCTGAATTCACAGCGGTCACAGGGGAGACCGGCGGATGCATTCGGCAGCCTGAGACCAGGTGGGATTCACTTGGACGGATCATCATACGGAACAGCGAGATCCGTCAAGAAAGTCTATTTATGATAAGTTCTTCCACCTCCTCCACCCAAGACTTGTTTTATATTAGAATATGGAAGCAAAAACAATTTATGACGACGCGTTTCAGCCGAGGACGACGACGTGGAAATGCCTCACAAGGAACCCACTACTTCTACTTTTATTATTGATGGGCTGATTCCATTCAACACTACTTCCCGATTTACGATCTTCACTTTCGTCGCTCTTCTCAGCAACACCAAAACATTCTACACCCAAATCCCGAAAGTGGCTCTTACAAAAATTAGACATTTTCAAGACTATAGTTATGACTTACTAAACTAGATGCGAGTTGGAATTATCCATTTGGCTTTTAACTTCTTCGTCTTTTACAGCGCCCTGTCGCTTGCCATAAGAGCCTTTCAACCTTCCCAATGTAATTTCCAAAGACGCAGTATTCCAACTTACATAAGGCATTCTTGTTTGGACTGAATTCTTTTGATTTCATTTGTAAATCTATCCCATTCGGGTAGGTTATTTTTCACTATTAGAATCAATTCAAACGTTTCATAAGACTGAAACTGATTTTTTAAAAGTAGCAACTAAACTCATGTTGAAACCCTAATTTTCTCTAAAAAATTACGGAGATTATTAAGCTATAGTCTTTCGGTAGAGACACGACACAGATCCTCAATCACAAACAAGGCAAATTGTTATTTAATTGAAACTCGTTGCTTTTAATGACATGCAGTGCTAAACGTATTCGTAAATCAGCGCAGCTTAGACCACCAGCTAAAAACCTTGTGCAATCTTCAATAGACTGGAATCTCATGCTCTTCTTAATTAGTGCCATCTGCTAATTATGTTCTCTCTGTCTTGTAGGTCAATGACCTATATGGTTCTCAACAATGCAAACGTCCATGTTAGTCCCTGCCCAGTAGCACTTGTACTTTTTAAATATTTGGGCAAATCGTAAAAATGATTCTAGTCTGTAACTGTTTGCTCTAATTTTTACCAATTGATTTGTCATAAGTGTGTACACTAATTAATTTTGTTTCCCAACAAACCGTCACTAATCTCATCTTATGTGTTCAATTTTTAGTACATTTATTTCTAATTACAGATGAATTTTGTATCCAATAGACGAGGCAATCGTGATTTTGAGAAGTGAGCAGTGCTGTTGCTAACTAAGGGGCATTCAGTTCCTTGTTCAGTAATGGAGTTTGAAGGTATGAATGTGTATGGATGATTGCCAACAATTTGCAGGAGCGTCTCTCATCACGCATATTTTTATTTTCAGCAAAAGTATCAACTACCATTTAGTAATTTGTGCTTTGTTTTAGTGGTTATGATTGCGCTGTGATAACAAATATCTTTAACTCTTGGATCATAAAGTGTGCGAGGAGTGTTGGTCATTTTCATCCCACCAATATGCCTAACTTTGTAATTAGTTCTGAGGCGCGGAGTACAGGAAGGAAGCGGAAATTAATAATTAATATGCATATCATCCAAAAACAAAGGGATTGCTACAGTGGATTTCAATTTCCAATTTATGCTGATGAAGTTGTGGGAATGTTCGCAGGATAAAGGGGATCATGGAAAATGGAGCTAGGCCTGCGCAGTGGTAATTCAAATGGAATGGTTAATACTCAAAACTTTAGTACGGAAGTACGGCTTTGAACCTTGGAACTTGTTTCTCTCCACTGTTAGGAAGCAATGCATAGAAGATTTTATAATTATGGCGTCGGAGGGATGAGAGTCTGCGCCAAAGGTGAAGAAGAGAGAGCGAGCAACGGCCTTTGCATTAATATAATAAGTTTTTGTTAACTCCACGCCAGTGATTCTCAAAATAGAAATTTAAGCCTCCTCAGTTGTCTCACAAGCAATACAATTATATCTCTCATTGTTAAGGATGCTAGACTTAATTCGAGTATTGTGATTGAGCGGAAGTTAAGAAGAAAAAAAGTCCAAGATGGCGTTTTAAGCCAAACTCCACCTGCCCAGAGTCATGTTAGGTAATGCTCTCACCTTCCATTTGGATGTTCTGAACTAATGTGTCTAGACACGGATTATTTTTTCCAATAATTAGACACCATAGTGGACATTGGGTGGACATAACTGGATGTTAGACTAATTCCTTCTCTCGGTCTCAGTCTCGTGTGTCTTTTGCGGTATGATGTTGGACTAACTAATTGTGAATATGTGTACATAACTTAGCTACAAATTCTAAATCATAAAGACAAAAACTTTATATTTGCACCAAGCTTTAGAAGTACTGGAATAGTTTGGAATCCCAAGGATAAGTACGATTTGCCTCAATTCGAATTCTCCTATTTAGCAGTTGTGGCTTCATGTAATGCAATATATCTAAATAACTAAAGTCACTCTTGACATACCGCCTAGACTTCTATTCACTACCAAATTGATGTATGGACACCAGTCGGAACCATACGGGAATAATACGTACAATATGAGAGGGAAGGTTTTAGCACTAATTCCTAATTAATTAACTCGTTGGTAAAGGATACAAAAGCCTAAGACATACATGCTGACAATTAAAGATATACGAGAATAGAAAATAAACAAAGAAATCAAGAAACAAGAACCAATGTCCAACTCCTCGGACACTAAATGGTTGACTCACTACAGAATGAATTTATTCCCATTTAAATGTGAGATTGGTTCAAATGAGAGAAAGGTAAATCTTGTAAAACTCTCCTGGGGTATAATTAAGTCCGACTGGACATATGGTCAGCCGGAAGAAAGTGGTTGATCGCATTGATGATCCAGCCACCACTGCTATCCCCGCCTGGTGTATATTCACGAAAGAAACGGTAATTGCAGACCATGACATTGTTCCGATCCTCAGAGTTGATAAACTCCCGAAGTGACTTCATTTCACCGGTGGCAGACTTTTCAGCAAATCCCCGAAGAATATGAAACACCACGGTAATCTCGACGAACCGACGTTGTACGGGACCAGGCTCTTCGCTGCTACCTAAATACAATAAATATTTTAAAATTTAGGGCTACAGTGTGGCTTAGTAAGTATACTAACTCTGAGATCGAGTCGATTGTCGGTGAATAGGTTCGGGTGCATCTGGGATCTGGAAACATATCGATAAAGTAAATACAAAATACAACATACAAGTTCATAAAATCGAATTGGCACACATACTATGATTCCAATCTCATACGGGAAGGAGAAGAATATGTCTTCAATCTCAACGTTTAGAAGTTGACGTTGAAGCATGCTGAACGTCGAGATCTTGTTCTTAACCTCTGCTAGGGTATCCGGATCCACTAGGCCTTCAAGATCTCCAAAACTCCCACTCCCGAGCTTCTGTGATACAATAGACACCGCCTGTAAAATAAAGAATCCTGTTAAAATGCAATTTTAGCTAAATAAAAGTGATTCATTGTAATCCAACCTGCTTGGCTCCACGATCAAATTCGTCCAAATCGAATTCCGGATCGAGGAAACGAGTCCTCATCACAAAATGGTACAGAACCCAATTTCTGACCACTTTGATCACGCTTGGCCACATCAAGAGCGGGAGGTCCATGAGACTCGGAAGTACATGCGGTTTTTCAGAGTTCGGAGTTGAATTCTGCGTGGACGGTTGAACCCGGAGAGTACTCGACGTGTGCATGAGGCGAACCTGCTTCCCATACGAACTTGTAGTAGCCATGCCAGATGCGGATGCAATCGATTTGAATCGTTGTCGTTGGTCATCCCGGTAGTACCCAAAGCAGGAAGACTTGAAAAATCCTCGAATGGACACTGGGGTTGTCTTCAGTCTTGGTTCCCATGTAGGAGGGTTGAGAATGGTAACCTTCATGGGTTGAATGAATGGATTACAGAATGCACCGATACCCCTTACAGCGAGTACACCTGATGGACCCATGATGACACTTAAAGTGAACCTAACCTTGTAATCAAGAGAATCAAGATTAATCAAAAAGAAAATTCACTTTTTTGTGAGAGAGATGAAAATTGTGTTTTGTGATTGTGACTTGGAGTTGTGCGTATGGTTTTCCCGCTCCCTTCCGTCTCAAGTGAGTCTGAGCCCCTTTGGCGTTCGTGTCTGTTCATTGGCGTCAATTGTTGGTTCTTGTCGTATGTTTCATTCATTGTGGATCCATACGCGCTCTAGTGCTGGAAAGCGCTGTAATGTGCTTTGGTGTTTGGTCCCTAACTAAGGTGGCTATTGGCTGAGACTGGGAGGTGGATGGGAGGATGTTCTTTGGGGACAGAAGGCAGTTGCAGAAGGCAGTTGGGGACCTCCGGAAAACTGCCGCCCAGATGATCCTTGCATGGAGAGGGATTCTTCTCCAGCACCAACGGCCACCAACAGACCCACCACCACCCAATGTTTACATCCCTCGATAAACTTCAAGTCATCCCCCACAAACAGGGCCAGAAATCATAATATTCAGCCCAAATATCATTACAAATCAATCACAATTACAGAGCGTACAAGCTTTTTAAAACAAATTAAAAAGAGAATGGTTATCATCGTTGACACAACCTTCCTAATTTATGTCAAAATCGGTCTAGAGCTAGAAGAGCGTTTCTCGCGAAAGAACCACCGTATCTCCATATATATATCCTAATAATAATGATCTTCAAAAAAAAATTTGGCTAATTTTTGGGGAAAACAGGATTCACATTTCAATCAAAAGGTCAATAATCAATCAACTAGTTTGACCCAAGTCATTCCAATTTGTGTGAAAAGTTGCTTAGAGCATGTGTTTTAACTGTGCAACCTGCGTCATCTGCAAAACTTTTAGAACTACCATTAAGACCCTCACCTTGGTGGTTTTCCGTTGGGCCTCAAATGGTTTTTTACAATTTATTTTTTACCCTACCGTGCTATCAAAATAAGTAAAACCATTTAACCAGAAAAACCCTGGCCTCCCATTGGTCCCTTTTATGGGAGGCCTTATGGGCCTCTGATCAGTGGTTAAACTCACTACCTTTGGGTAGACTGCATGGCACATAACTAATGAAATTGTCTTGAATATAATTAAATTTTGTATCCGGTTAAATTGTAATATGTTTATTAATTCTTTAATAAAATTCTTTAACTTTAATTTTTCCTTTTGGTAAATTTTTGATTCCAAAGTTGAAAAAAAAAGAATTTTCTGAAACTAATTTAATTTATTATTTATATTATGTAATTTGAAACTTGAATGTTGAATGACTAGTATTTTATTATTAATTTGTATTTATAGCATGTGAATGGTTGGTGTATGTTGTGTGTTCCGGTCCTGATTGATTCTCTGTTCTCTTGTGTCTCCTCCTTCCCCTTTAGGTGATAGCTAGCTGAGTTTGTCCTATTCTGGTGGGGCGGACATGTTGACCTGGCAAATTGGAGTGTAGTAGTTGTACTGTTGGTACTGTAGGTAGGTAGGATATGCAGTTGATTTAACGAGGAATCTCATGACACAGTCAGCAGAAGAGCCAGGAGTTGGACGCACCAACTGTACACTGTGCACTCCAACGTATTCCTAAGGGACTCAACAACAGCAGTGACTGAAATAGTGTGGACAGGATCAACAGTTGGACCAAACGCAGTCGGTTATACGTGCTGGCTGGACAGACTGGAGGGCTCTTATCAGCTACCACTATCACAATTGGTCAACAGGTCATCACCATCACTGACAAGTTGGGTCTCAAACAAACTCCCTCCTGACCCTGACCCCTTGACAGGCCAACTTCTGTCTGTTCTCCCTCGCAAAAGTGATTCCTATTCATCTGTCTCTAGTCAGTTCGGGATCAAGGTGTCCAGTGATTGTACACGGATCCGGTGCAATTATAATACTCCAGCACCAGCGGCATGCCTCTCCGTCTGGAAGTCACTTGAAGGAAATAACTAAAATATCGTCCAAAACAATTAGTTCAGAACAACCATTCTTCCGAAACAACCGTGATAAGTAGACATGGCGAATCCAAGAAAGTTTAGTGAAAAGATTGCACTCCACAATCAAAAGCAGGCTGAGGAAACGGCTGCCTTTCAACAAATTATGAAGGAAGTCATGGATGTCCGGGTAAGTGATGTCAAGATTAATTTTCAATGTTAAACCGAACAGTAGGCTGACATTGTTTTCAATTTGTAGCCATTTGGAGGTCCTCCCACACCCACGTCGGCGGGACCACAACCAATTATGCAGAACCAACAACAGCAGAACCATCTGAGCATTTCCCTGGGCAGCTACAGAGGTCAACATGGAGGGAGTTTACCAAATGTCAATCAAATGGCTCAGGAAAAGGTAATGACGGAACAAGTAAGGACAAGAGCTTAGTTTAAAAAGACACGGTTTTCATGTTCGACACTCTGACTCTGATTTTACGTTATCTTATCCCAGGCCCAGGTAGCTGTCTGTCATAATCCATTATGCTTTTGTATGAAGTACTATTAAGAAATGCTGCAGAAGCGTTCATTTGCGCAATGCTCATTATTTTGACGTGGAAGCTTTCATTCATTGGATGCTTGCGTGGGAATAATCCAGCCTTTACGCGGACGGTATTTACCTTTTATCAATTTGAGCCTTTGTACATTGTCTACAGTCCAGTGTCCCATCAGTCCAGTTTTTTAGATTTTACTTTGAATTTGATTTTTACTCGTTAATAAATGGAGTGTGTCTGCCACAAGGGGAAACGCTTTATACTCTGTTTTCGCAATTTCGTACATGTAATGTCGTCAGCAACTAACTACTAACGCCTGCAATTCTAACAAACGGATTCTGCACGTAATTACTGATAGACATTTAACGACATTTAACAAAATTCATGGTTTTGTCCCATCGTATTTCAGGTCAATTTCAGAATTTGGGTAAATTGCACTGTCATAAGGTCGTTCTTGACTGATGAATTAAGCTAAGCTCTTCGTTAATTTATTACATGTCATAGTTATAATTTTCCATTGTGTCATACAATGTGCTCAAGGAGCAGAGCGGAGCTGAAGTATTTTTCAATTTTATTTTGTGTCTCCTCTTACAGTGAAGCACATTTCTGTGTGTTCAATTGGAATTTTATGCTTGCAGTCACAGTCTGATTAGGTGCTAGGTGATTGATGTTGAATTAGTCATCTGACATTGCTGAGGGTGTAATAGCGTCCATATAAATCGTAAGAAGTGGTACCCTGTTGTCTGCGTACTTTGAGCTCATCCATGGAATCACATAAAACATAATTTACTTAGATTAAAAAAGGTAGGCGGTGCCGTGGCTCACCTGTCCAAGGATGACCACTTCTTCATCTCTTCTTTATGCAGTTTAAATTATAATCACTAAAAACTAAAATACAAAGCTCAAAGTCTCCTTCGTTGGTCGTTCACTTGACTATAGAATGATAATCCCAACCTGCTTAATCAGCACCTCACAATTTTCCCTTTTAATAACCAAACGCGGACGGAGGAATTCACTACTTACGCTACTTTAACTGGTATTACTACGCTTTAACTTTAGTTGGCTTCCTAAGGCCACGTGTACGCAGGTGTCATTGTTTGTTCTACTCGTGGACAGCTGTATGCTCATGATTGTTTAAGTAATCTGATTCCAGAAGTTTTCTAAATTGGTTTGGATCAGTCAATGCTAGATCTGGCTTTGGTTTGGAATTCACATTGCTCTAAACTTCCACGGAAGAACCACTTTGTACCCTGTATTGGATTTAGATTAAATTTCTTGATCAGGGATCGTAAATAATATACCGATGGAATGTCCTATTAGTTATGCATCGTGACAGAGCATTTCACATGCTACCGCTAACTGATCTCTCGTTTGCATTCTGGGAATCTGGAATGTGAGATGCAGCACATTTTCGTGTTTATGTTGAGAAATGTGTTTGCCTAGTATTAGATGCTAAAAATAGTAACAATCGAAAACGAGCTAGCGACATTGAGAATGTACTTCCTTTCCAATCAGTCCTTTGAACATGCTGCAGGTATTCAATCGAATGAGTGCTTTCATCGCCTTGTGGTTTCATCTACAGCTGCATCAGCGAGGTGTCGTTTAATTCGAATGACCTTGGAAGAAGATTCGTTTTCCCAAAGCCTGCTTCGCTACTAATCTGCTCATTTTTAATTTTGAGACGCAAGGATATTATTACAGGGAGAGATAGTGGAAGAAGCATTTCAGCTTATAAGGGTGATAGGGCAATGAAGCCTGATGAATAAAATTAAGTGCCGGATCCTCCTTTTCAACTTGCTGTTTCGATTCCAAAGAAATCCTGTTTCCAGTAATAACATGTTTAAGGGAGGGTAGTGACTAATCAACACATTAAGTGTGACGTGTACGACGTGGGAAGAGGCTAAAAGTTGGAAATCGAGTGACGTTTAATTTTTTTTAATAAGAAAAATCTTACTTTTTTGAATCTACATGTTTCATGTTTTCAATGTCAAATGAACTAGTTTGCTTTGCAATTTCGTGGTTCCCATACACGTCGTAGTAGGATGGTGCATGCTTAACGTGCGTGCATTGACATGAAGTTTTCTTTAATTACGGGATCCTGCAACTCTGCTGGAAGTGCGGAATACCGAGAATGCGTCTCCTGAGAAATGCGTTCGTTCTTTTGCAAAAGTTGGGCTATGCTATAATTATATCATGTAGGATTCGTGATTTCCTGGAAAACTCCAATTGATTCTCATATGAGATGATAATGATGATTAAGTTAATGATAGTTTGACGTTGAGCAAATAGGCTGAATGCTCTTTTTTTTAACATATTTGATAACTCTACTTGGTTTCTATCTACTGCATTCCATTTGTACGAACCACTGGATGAATCTCATTGATTGAGTAATTCTATAATTCTGTAGTTTAATTTTCTTCGTGAGTGGAGCTGGAGGGTTGTAACTTTCCTTTTGGGAAATGAATTTCCGCTGTTAAGTTTTAGAGGAAGGAAGATGGGATCAAGTAACAAGTCTTTGCTAGAGATTTTTAAGGAAGGAAGCTACGGCTTGTTATGTCTTCTTTTGTTGGAGTGAAAATCAATAGTCGACTATGGACTCCAACTTTCTACCAGTCTGCTTTCTCTACACTGCCCGCCCCGACAGCCTCCCTTACATCCTCTACACTAACTCCGAAAACTGTAACCAACAGTGTACCAACAGTACTTACTTACTAAGAAAAATACCAAGTATAGCCAAAAATGGGGCCACCCCTTTGATCTTCACTGCCATTGTCACACTTTATTATGAGACCCATTCAACATTCCCAGGTTATATTTATCCACAATTATAATTAAACAAGGGAACCTAAACGGCGTCTTTCCCACTCATACACAATACTCATGTCTTCTTATATATCAACTAATCTACTACATTATGAATGCCCTTTAGCCTCACAGGAAAGATCTCGCAGGCCATCTCTCAGAGCAATGCTATTATTCTTAAATAATTCAAATGCCTAAGGGACTTTAAACTGAAATTGGAAATGATTATTTCATTTTACAATGACTTCCGCCTGACTTCCGGGAATCGCGTATTTAAGTTATTGCTACACTCTTCTTGGATATTTTATTTTAGGATAATTAGAACTCGGGTTTTTGAATTTTACTGATTTTTTTTTTGTTTTTGTTTTTTCAAAGGGACTGCATTCGTCGCGAGGAGGCTATCCACCTTCGTCCTCACCCAGATCCCAGAGAAGCTCCATAGGCCCAGTGCGTATAAAACCGAGCCATAGGGAAACAAGTCCGTATGCCTCACCGCCAAGTGCGTCCATGCTGAGCAGTTCAATGTCCTCGGCCACTGCAGGCGGGTTTGGTTCAACTGGACTTCCGGGCCGAATCATTTACGCACCTAATAGCTATCTCTCACCTCCGATGGATAGTTCCTGTAGACGATTTAATTCTGACTCTGCTCTCAATCTAAATACGCTCCTCATCCCTTCGACCGTCCCGGATTCCTCGGAAGACTCTTCTAATAATTCCAATGACTACAACACTGGGGCTGGCCTTAGTTCGGGATTCAACAGAAGTTCAGTCCATGACCCCATCAACATTAACAACCATGTCATGTCCAGGTCCCGCACTGGCGGAGATCCACACTCACTCCTTGAAATTCCACCTGTTCCAGTTTCAATGTCTTCTACGGGCTCACTTCCCGATCTGACCAACTTCCAGTACCCTCCACCTCTCCAGAATCCTGTTGATCCGGACGACCAGCATTGTCACTCTCCGTACTCAACGGTAAGTTACTGGACTCCTTCCTCCGTCATCATCCTATGATTCCTATCTAATAACAAAATATAACAACCGGTTCAGGTATACTAACTAGCTTCTCCTCACAGTGAGTTCCGTATAGCGTCATTGTCTGTCTACGTAAATGGGGAATTGTGTTAGTCCTGTTATCGTTGCATTAATGAATGAACTTAAATGGACGCAACAACCTTGTCCTGTGTAGCACTTTGTCTCTGCATCATCACGTAGTTTCCTTCTCCAAATTGTTTATGAGCAACAGGCAATAACAAACCTCTTGTCCTTGCTGTCTTCTGGACACGTGTTGGATTAATCTTGGCGCTCTGATAACTGACGTCTGCACTTTTTTTCTTTCTATTTTTCTCAGAGTCCATTGACAGGAAGTTCTATTACGTACTCACCGACGAGTTCTCATGCTTCGCCTCAAGGTGCTGGAAATGGACAGGCACAGCCAAGACCTCAATCACAACAAGTGCAAATGCCACAATCTCCACATTCACCTGGGTCTCATACGCCACAACAATCGCTTCATGAGAACCATCATCCTCTTCATGTCAATACATCATTCCAAAATTTCACAAATGACAATGTATGTACCACCCGATTACACTCGGTAGCGGTTTCTAAGCACCATTACACGAGTGAAGAATGAGTTGCTTCTCTTTGTTCATTTCACATAATGCCTGATATTTTTGCACGGTTTTATTGGTTTGTTTAGATGCTATCAGCCTACCGGAGCCCACAAAGACCTAGTCCTCAAAATTCACCTTCTCCAGTAATTATTTTTGTTTGTTTTATTTTGTATATTCTTTGCACACTAGAATTTTTAGAGCCGCCCATTGCTCTGCTTCTTTAGCTTCCGCTAGTGCAGTAACTAAATGTCTAATCAATTCTCCGCAGTTCCGAAGTGCAAGTCCGCTAGACGGTCAATTGTCGGGCCCATCCAGTCCAAGTCAAGGGCCACCTACTCAATCTTCAGCCAATGAATATTATTTACTGCAGCAGGCCCATGCCCTCCAACAACATTTTGAACAAATCTCGGTGGTAAGAATTATTTCCATAGTCGCTTAAATCACTTTCTGTAGCCGTTTTATTTTTTGGTTGGTTTTTTTTGGAATGAAGAATTCTGTTTGACATTATATTTTGTTGCACGTTTTTGTAGAGAGATGTTGATCAGAAACCCGACTACTCGCAATTGACTCGACAGTGGCGTCAGGTTATTTACTTTTTTGTTTTTATTTGATTTTAACTGTGCATTTTGTAATATTTGCAAATTAATTTGCATCTGCCTCTCTGGACACACTCAAAATTCCAAGTGTAAATATTGAATGTCTGTTTCTGCTGCAGGGGACAAACGCTGGAGGTCCGTATCTGTACAGTGCTCAAGGTCATCCGAACACGGGAGCCGCTGCTGTTTCTCAACATTCGCCCCAGAATCAGCAACCTCAAACGCCACAAACTCCATCGAGTATTCCAGACATAATTTTTACCGGTAAGGAAATTTGTTCTGTTTTTAGAATCCGTATTTATACTGCATGTGATTTGTGCAGTATTGCTAAGCTGTAATATAGAATTTTTGGGTTCAGACTTTTCAGATTCACGAAGTGCGGATCAGCTCCAGCTTGAGGAACTCCTTGCCTCTGAGCAAATGCAGGCAGCTTTCCGGGACGGTTTAGGTCAGATTGACTTTGATGGTTTTCAAATGCTGGATCAACCTGAAATTCAATTAGATCCCCAAGTGGAAGACTCCTTTCGACTTGATCGTCTGTGAAATTAAATCGCCAAACTGTCCTCTCCTCGGTGAAAAGATTATCGACGGATTCAAGAAAAAATAGAAGGTGGGCTAAGTTGACACAATTACGGAAGAAATGAGTAACATATTTTTAAATGTTTAGTCCAAAATTACTGTCTCAATTCCCAAGCAAAGCGCAAATTGCCTCTAATTGCGGATTGTTTTGTACTCTTAATGACTTGCCACTTCCTCTTCTGAGAGCAGCGGTGAGGAGTCTAAATTGTTGAGCAACGTAAAATATGCACTGCACTTTTTATATTGATTTTACAACATCATCTCAACCTAATGTAGTCTTTAGTCTTTCTATTTTGAATTTTGAAGCACAAAAATTTAATAACTCACCACTGCACGGTCTTCGGATCTTTATATACTTTTTCACTCGTGTGGCAGCATGTTGGATTTGATAATGCACTTTATTGCACGAACTGTTGTACTGTGGTTTTTGAGTCTTATGCCAAAGTTAAAATCGTAATTTGATTAAGAAGGATTGATTGGCATTTTGCTAAAAAGAGTTCATGTGGAATTCAATGGACTGCTGAAAATACACTTAAAATCTCATGCCTTTCAGATTTTACTTTTTCAAGTTATAATTATACTTATTGGATTTTCATTTTCTCGAATTGCACTTAAATTGTCAAGTACAAATTTAAAGACATCATCAATACAAAATAAGTAATAATTAATTGTAATAATTATTACCTCCGCTAAACTAAAAAGTGGATTTTTTAAATAGATTTTAATGACATTTTATTACGTAAATATCCATGCATTTTTACTCACTAGATGAGTGTGTGAAGCGGGCTAATTACTTTATTTTAAGGCTGATAAGTTCATGGCAATGAATTCAGTGTTCTTTTTAATTTTTTGATTCCAGTGATGATTATGGGATGGTTATGGCTGGGGCTGGTCTGAAGGGAAGGGCTACAAGACGATGATTTTCATTTTTAAAAGGTTTATTTTATGATGGTGCAGCTTTCCAAAAGGTTTTTTTTAGGAATTGTATCAATTTGTATCAATCAGTGCTAGTACTTTCACATTATTTCTGTGGCTATTTCTATGACTTGTAATAATGATTAACCATGTCTTATTCTCAGTTTATTTTTCTAGATATGAAACTGATATTAATTTTTTCTCAAGTGATTTGTAATCCCAGAAGAGAGGTCCGAATACCTATAATGCCAAAAAGTAATACCTAGTGACGCGTCATAAACAGAGGGATCTAAAATAACCTCGTCTGCGGTGGATAATGAGAAGGAAGGAGTTGGTCAGTTAATTCCTTTGGATAGTAGTTTATGGAATTCTAAATCAAAATGACTCAATTGGACAGTCAAATCGGGAGAGATATTGTAGAAAGACGGTGACAGATCTTCAGCTAATAATGCAATGAAGGAATCGGAAATTCTAATTGGCTAGTTAGGTTGGTGCTCCAAATGTACTCTTCAAATTCACTAAAATGTTCATGACGACAAAAGGGTTTGTAGACGAACAGGTACGAACTTATTGTAAAAGGACAATCGAGTGTGGGGAAAACCGCATGCACAATAAAGACTCCAAATAATTACATTGTTATGCCTTTTATTTCATCACATCATAGATCATACGATATCATTGTCCATAGGCCCTGCTAAATACATTCTTTCTCAGTGGAAATTCAGTTACTTACTGTCGCCGAGCCGGTTGAAGAAGCTTGGGTTTTCGTCCCTTTTCGTCAAAAACCTTTGCCGCGTGCTCAAGGGCAGTCCTCATTTTGAGCATCTCGTGACTTAGATACGACTCGCGCGCCCCAAGGGCCTTGAAGAGGAATGGAATTTCCTTTGCCAGATCGGTGGAACCGTAGATGACCTTCTTAAACGGAACTTTTACATTCCTGTATATCTTGTCCATCCCAGCACCGACGCTTTCTCCCACTGTTTCAATATCGCCGTCGCCATGAATGCTCTCATCACGCCTCTCTTCAGAATAAGTGTCATCCACATAGTCTCCTCGTCGGTAAGAATTGAAAGTCTTGTCACTATTCCCAATGTCAAATTCTCCTGTTTTGGCACTTTGGGAATAGCCGGAACTACCGATGTCTCCATTTTGTTTCATCTTTGGGTAGAACTTTGCCGCCGAAGGGACCATTGAAAGTCTTCCAGCGGTGCCTTGCTTCCGCCCACTGACGAAGCGTCCCATCTTATTCTTTCGCTTGACTCCTTGCTGCTTTAGCACATCTATAGCTCCAGACACAGCATCCTAAGAATGGGAGAATTTTCGTTGAAAGTGGACTAAAGCTTTTGCCCTTCCATTTTGACTCATGAAATTACCTTTCCTGGATGGTTTTGATCAAAATCTCCAAGGACTGTTGAAAACATCTCCATTGACTGGACTGGGGCAATGGCTTCTGACCTCACCGAACCCTTGGCGTATTTGTGTCTGCGTGGAACTCGAATCATCTTCATCGGTTTCAAGTTGTGCCTGGAATAAATAACCCATTTTGAAAACGCTGTAACGTTGTGATTTGATGGTTTACTTTTTATCGAACTTGCTTCCTCGGGGACTGAAGCGATTCAAGAGCAGTCCTTCTGTGATGGTTCCCCACAAACTAACGGCCACCAAGACTCCGATCATTGTAAAAGTAGCCTTCATTCTTCCGTTCGTCTGACCAACTAATCAACTCCCCGCTAAAAGAATTCATTAGAATTCATAAGCGTCAGAAAACTGAAGCCATTTTGTGTTTAAATGTAACCGCGATACCGTCGTTGGCATGCCGTCGTTTACACTCCAAGAATTCCTAAATCTAATCGATAATGCAAGACTATACCGAGAAAAAATCGTGTGTTGGAT
Source organism: Pseudachorutes palmiensis (assembly GCA_009869845.1). Taxonomy (NCBI): domain Eukaryota; kingdom Metazoa; phylum Arthropoda; class Collembola; order Poduromorpha; family Neanuridae; genus Pseudachorutes; species Pseudachorutes palmiensis. The sequence goes on along the minus strand of VNWY01000071.1, from coordinate 74,546 downwards.
TCAATATAAAATTACCGAAGAGTAAGGTCTTTTTTAATTCTGATTTTTGGACATGATAATCGATACAAATTGAATCCATAATTCATAAGGTTCGCTCGCCATCTTTGCAAAATTTCGACAATCAATTCTATATAATTTTGAATCCGACATCGTAATTACTAAATATAAGTATTTATAGTCCAGTTGATCATTCGGAAATCTCAAGTTCCTTTTGCAGTCGGGAACTAAATGAGCTATCGATGATTTAATTTTTGGTGTGAACTTATTTATGCACCGTTTCCCTCTCCATAACCTACCACACTTCCGTTCGTTGTTACTTAATTAATCTACCACCACCACAGCGCGTAAAACTTATAGTTTTTGGTATCAGTAAACAAGACAGAAGCGAAGGGGTTGGCCATCAGAACTATTGATCGACTACTAAAAAGTGAATATCATACGAGGCGTTATACGTAAACTAAGCGAGTACAAAAGTAATTCGGACACTGAAAACTAAACATGCGCATGAGTAAGTGGATTAGATTCGTCGTTTCGTCCCAACGTTACCAATCAGAAATCAATATAATGTACAACCAAAGCCCAGTTGCGTTACAAATTATAGTATTGGCCACTTACAATGTGACACCATAACTTGCAGTATCAATTTTCGACCATATCCAACTCTTTGTGATTTCAGATAACCTTATCTTCTATTTATAATTTTCATCCCTTGTATAATTTGGCTTAACGTAGAATTTGATTTTTTTTTGCGATTTGAATGATGAGTAAGCAGCATTCTGTTTTCTAAAGGGAGACTGCGAATGGTGCAAACCTTGACTGTAGCTGAATAATGAACTTTAGGATTCATCACCATTCCCAGAGTCATCATCATATAACTCGTTCGGCGTATCTTCGTCTTCGTCCTCATCGTTGTCGAGGTCGTAGTCATCATCGTAGAAGTCAGTGAGTTCAATATTGCTCTCTGGTGGCTTCGACTTGACAATGTAGTCCTAGAAAGCAATCATTACTTTTAGATAATTTGGTGTCTTTCATACATCAGTTCAATGTCTTACCTCAAGTGTTGTTGGAACAGTGACCCCGTCCTTTTCAGCTTCTAATTTGGATATATTTACTTGCTTCCTATAGAAATTGAATGAAAAGTCATTTAGAACCTGGATACAATTAAAATCTCCGAAATATCAGAACAGATTGACGTACTTGATAATATTCTCATACTCCTTGTCTTTTCCTTTCGATTCTTTCCATCGTCTATACATCACAGAAGCATCAACATTTGCTGGACTCGAAGTATTGGGCTCGTTTAGAAGGGAGACAACAGACAAAAGTATGGTGCGGATATTCTGGGTGGGATTCCAACGTTCACATGGCAACTCGCCGCTTTGAGGGTCGTCGACTGGAGGATGAAGAATCGAAATACAAAGATCCCCATTCTGAAAGGACAAGTTAATCATTTTAGCAATATTTGGAGGGTTATTATTCCATCCATCGATCCGTGACTTACTTTACTTTAGTACGTTACGTTTACTTTTAAAACTTTCAATGCAGAGTAACGAAAGAAATGTGTAATTAACTCATTAGGGCTATGTGTCTCCAGTTTAAACTCTTTACATGAATTGGATTCAAAATCAAAGCAAAGTGGTCAGAGAATGAAATTTTGGAAGAGCACCACTTAAATGCCAGTTTACAGTGAGCAGTTACGAAATAACTATAGCCATACCTCGTAGACGTTCGGATGGAAAACCTTGCTATGGAAGCGAATAGTTGGCGGCGAATAAGGATAATCGTGAGGAAACCGCATGTGAGCCTGAAATAGAAGATAATCTTTTCACTGACGCTGTGCACTTTAAAATAAAATAATGTTTTCCATAGAGCATTGGTTACCTTGAAATATCCACCTTGGTACAAAGTGTCCTAGAATCACAATAATTTTAGATTTAGGTTATGCAAGCATGGCGTACTTTCAAATACTTACCGGTGGTCCAAAAATCGCAACCTCCCAGTCGAACAGGTTGTCATCATTCAGAAGACGAACACGAAATCCTTCGATTGGTTCTTCGTGAATACTCTTGTACTCCAGCTGTAGGGCACGAATAGCACTGTTCGAGCTTGTAGACGTAGACGGACCGCTCATCCTCGACCCCGACCCGGGATCTCCGCTGCCCCCTTGGGTACCTGTCGAAGACAAAGTACCTGTAGCAGACAAACAATGTGTTAACAACAATTGATTTCCCCAAAGGAGAATGTAGATATCGGGAAGTAATTATTTTCACGTTTGAAATGTTACGCTTTTACCGAAAAGTTTGTCGCACTACTCCTATTAACTCGGCCCCATTTCAGTAATTAACCTTAAAAATTTAAAAACAAAAAAAACTTGAATTCCTCTGTGTTTTTTGTACTAGAAATTTTGGCAGTGTTTAGTTGTAATCATGTCATGTTAAACATGTATTAGTAGTTGGAAAAGGGCATTTTGCCATTTTTAAGCCATATATCCAATCAAACTTGTGGTTAGATTCGGTTTCCATGAACGTCAAAATGGTCATAGTCATTCGTGGTGGGACTAGTTCAAACGTTTTTGGATCTTTGACTCCCGTATGATTCATGAATACTTAGAATTGACGTTACGAATTCTACATTCCTCTGGTTTTAGTATTATCACAGCAACTGAGCCGTAACGTTTGATCGAACAAACGAAGCCTTGCTAGTTTCAGACTTATGAATCAATTGATTTTCGGATTTGCTGAATCTGAAAATGAATTGATGAAACCCTGCTCAGCCTTTGTCTCTAGACAAAGAGAAAGTTCGTTCTATGATATGCAAAAGTAAAAGTAGTTCGTCACTACCACTCCCCCGTTTAAAGGGTATCCCCGGAACATGATTAGAGTTGTATTCAATTACCTCTGATACGGAGTTCGTGACGTATCATGTTATGCTGCATATTGAACCAGTTGAAAGATTGTTCGCTTCAGAACTTCTATACGGACAAGAGAGCTCGTTTGGGGAGTTCACCTGCGTCAAGAGTTTGGCAATGGTTACAACACATAAGAGCACTTGATGTAGTAGGTTGGTTTGAGTGTGAACTTACCTTGACCCTTGAACAGGATTATACACTAATACACTGTAAAGAACAAAGACACGACGTTTGTGGTGATGACTGGCTGATGATCTGTATGTATGGTTAAATGACTGATTAATGGTTGTGTTGTTTAGTTAGTATGCCTAGTTTGATTAGTGGTTATGAAATGAATTTACCTGAGTAGATGATGACGAAGAAGAAATAAAGTTGAATCCTTCTGGGACGGCTGATGGGGGAAGAATGATGAAAACATGAAATGAGAATGAAGAGGGGGAGAGGGGGGAGGAGGGAAGACAAGGACGGAGGCAGAGACCTCTCACTCAACCACAGCTGATTTCAAAACCCCCAAGAAAAACACCTCACTCAAACACACGAGTAAAACATACAACCACACTTAAAACTTCTCAAAAAGTATATAATCTGGTAAAAATTAATAATTAATGATTTCACAAATATTTAGTGGTAAACAATTAGGCTTATTTGAAAAACAATCATTTGACACTTGTTAGTAATAATGTTAGCACTTTCACTACTTAGCAACTACGTTGTCACCCGCGAGTTCAGCCTGCAATAGAGCGTCAGTTGCTCACTAATTGCTTACTTAAATTAAAATTAATACTTTTAACTTTACTTTTAAATACTTTTATTTTCATTAAGATAAACTGTGTTAGTTGAATTAATGTATACAAATGTAATAAAAATAGTAATGTTTAGTTGTGATTAACGTTTTTAAACCGAAATAGTTTAGACTCCATAATGACAAACGGGAATGTAGTTTGTTAGTTATTCATGTCAGTCACTTTTAATAATAAATATAGATACTCCAAATCTGTTTTGAAGTACATTAACTGTCTGCTAACTACTTAAAATAAAGCGGGTGTGAACTCAAAATTTGCCTTTTTATACCATTGTTGCCACGGTTATTTAATATTTTTATTAATTTCACTTAAAACAGGGTCTACAGAGTTATTTTTCAAATATTTTTATGTATGGGGGGGGGGGGGGGCAAAAGCGGAGCACCGGAATTCACCACTTATTTATCAACTTATAATCAACGGATTATTATGCAATTGCTTTGTAGTTATTTATTTTACAGGTGACGAAACGCTTCGGCTTCTGAAACGTGGTAAAACGTTAATGTCTTAGATATTTATGGAAAAATGATTGTGAAAATGAAATTAATGAAAATTTGAAGTTTTTTCACGTCTTTTAATTTTGTTCTAAAATTTCCAGCTGCTCTGCTGCTTTACTCCAACCGAGTGTGCTAATAACTCCCCTCCACCTCGCGTTGTTGCAAACCCGCGCTAATCTCAGGCCCAATTTTTTAATGTGGGTTTCTCAGTTGCCGCGCCCTTCTCTTAACCATGCTGAAAATTAGCATAAGAAAAAGGCGGGAAAGTTAGAAAGCTTTCTTTATTCCAGTTCTGTAATTAAGCTTCATTACGATTCTTCCATACCTTCGCTACTTTTACTAATCGAAAATACGTTTTTGCGCCGATGGCAGAGTTTTCGTCAAATCATATTAAAATTAAATTATGCGCATTCTCTTATTTTGGGTAAAAGAAAATGTCGAAGCAGCACCGTTTTTGTTTTGGACATGAATTTACCAACAGGTTTTCTCACTTTTTGCCATTTTTCCACAAAAACTTTAAAATTCGCAAAGGACAAAATAACTGACTAAAATGCCGCTGCTAATTATGACGAGGAATGCCTGGTCGAAAACAATTTTTGTTTTTAACGGAAGTCAAACTTTGGCCATATTGATCGGATAAATTCGGTTTTGCGTTGAGTTGAGAGTCCATTCAACACATTGAAGAATCAAAAATTTAAGCTTTTCGTATTTTATTCAAAAATCGTATGTGCATGTCGGAAGGCGGAATTATGTTTCACGAAAACAAAGAACAAGACAGGCACATATGGAATGCAAATTACTCCAAGTCCCTATTTGTAGAGCACATTGGCACTTTCCGACAAATTGTTGTGCGCTTTCAAGGAATCCACGACACGACAGCAAGCAAAAGCCCGCCGAAGGTGAAAGCTTGATCGCTAAAGGAAAGCGTGTCATGGAAAGATGAAAGTGACGGCTCACATTGCTCAGCGTTAAATAATACCGTCAATAATAAGCTGACGCCATGCACAAACTCCAACGAAACCTTTAAATAAATTTTGGACATGGTTTGGCTGAATTCTCACAAGATGTCGACCACTTGCTTATCAGTCTGTTGGTTTTTAACGCAAAAAATAATGCCTAGTTCGTGTTAATTATGGTGTAATTACTCGTTCTTGCTGCTGTTACACAGTTTTCTCATTGAATGGAATCCTATATGTGGTTAACAGTGGTAGGCGTGCACAGAGAAAGAAGAAATCTGTGTGAAAGTAATTTGAGTTGCCACAAATTAAACATCCCTTTTCGTCATGCATGCCCGTGTTAGGAATATACTACCGTATTGAATAATTCTGCCATTTGTATTCATGGGATGAATTTGTGGAGGGAAGCAGTTTATCACTAAACAATTAAGATGAGACGCTGTCAAGTGTTTGAGATAATCACTCCCAAAATCCCTCGTGTCTGGATGACCTCCAAGGGATTCCCGGGTCATTCATCATCCCCTCCCGTCTGATGGATCCAAAAGGGAAAATATCTGAATTCAATTCCTATTCAACCCCCCTTCAGTCATTGATAAATCCTCAATAATTTACAATATGGTGGGGCATTGTCTGTTTTTTTTTTATTTGCGCTGATCCCTTCGTGTGTGTGGATTTGAAGCCTCTTAAAAAACAGTTTAGGTGTGTCTGTAAGTGTAAGTTGGTGCACTTTCCCCCCTGGTGAGTCAATATTAGGGTGGAACGTGTAATGTGTATCTTCCTCCCTCCTTAAATCCTGAAATTGGGAAAAGAGAAAGTACACCAGGAGAGATATTGGGTTGATGGTGTTTTCCCTGGAAAGGGAAGCTGGAATTCATTTGAGATACGATACAAGGAGTCACGGTGTCCAAAGTACCACCGCCATCAAGGGGTGACTCATACTGGAGGATCGATCCAAGTACTAAAAAGGGAAACTTGTACTTGTTCAAAAGAGGGAAACCACACCAGACGGATAGACTTTCACTCCAGGAGAAAATCCAGGGAGTAATTTCATGGGGCTTTTTTGGATGGGAACATGGAACACGTTTTTGGGGCTTTCCTCCCTTTCTCCACTTTCCCCCTCCCTTCATTTCCATTCCGATTATATAATTTAGAACTGACTCCCGCTTTGTCATCACTGCAAAATAGAACCTCCGTCGGAATACAACACGCTCCTGTTCAGGCGGAAATTAGTCCAATTCAAGTGCTCCCCACAATTCGAACTAGTAGGTGAAAGTCCCAGATTTGTTTTTAATCATAAGAGGGAGGAGGGTGAAAATAAGAAGTTTGGAACTCAGGATTCCCATTCTGCTTTCGCCCTTTTGTCATCCATCCCTTTGTCAGAAACAACTATTAAACTATAATTGAATTCTTCCACTTCAGATTTATGAAAAAGACTGTGGTGGCGTTATTTGTTCTACGACTCTCCAAATTCCAGATCCTCAAAAAATATAATTATACCGTGGGGCCATGAGGGATGGAGACCGAAAAGAATTACGAGAAAATGAACAAGTAGTGGGTGCAAGTGATTGCGTTTTCATCCCTGAAGGCACTGAAAAATTTGACCAAATACAAGTTTAAGCTACACAACACAGCTTTTGAAAACACCTTTTCAACCGAAATGTAAGGGATCGGAAGGGATGCCTTGAGGCAGAAAAAAGGAACAAAGGCCTCAGAAGAAAGAAAGCGTTAGGTTGGATTAAAGGGTGTCCGTTGTTATCCCTTCGTCGGTAACCTTCAATTGTTCCTTGCGTAACAGCAAAATGATGACTCCTAGACCGAAATCCCTTGATCCAGCGCATCTTCCGATCTGACTATATCCGTTAATGTTACCGAACGTTGAGACACCGTAGGGATGCCAACTGACTCAAAAGTCATAGCCAGTCATGGACGCCCCAGCCAACAGGTAAGAGGGGGATGAAATTAACAACGACAACGACGACGAGCATTGTTGCATGAAGAGCTCCCCGTCCACCCTGGAGCAATTTTGACTCAGATGCTATTCCCACGGTTTATTGACCAGTACACTTCGGGAACTCGGGCCGAGCGGAGAAGCCACGCCAGAAGTTCTTGCATGCAACACTCATCACCACAACCTGTTTACTCTGTCAACCTCAGTAGTCATGGCTCGTAGCCGGTGTGGAAGTGAGGCAGGAAAGACAGGATGTGACAATTAGTACGCATTAATTATTAGAAGCTGAGGTGCAGTGGTATGTGCCGTGTGGTTGTGTCGTGTCTTCATGTGTCAACGAAGTTGTCACCGCCAACATGATGATTCCGATCGGTGGTCGTATGGGAACCCTGTTGGCCCTAATCCTGCTAATAGGGATTGGGCAAAGTGTCGCCTATGTTGTGGTCGTCAGTCAAAGCGTAGCAAAAGAAGGCTACATCCTATTCGACGCCAAAATCAGTGGAAATGAAGGCGATAACGAGCTTAGAACAATTACAAATCAATCACAATATTCCTATCGCGTCTCCCATCACAAATCAGAGCCATGGGTCCATCGTCTTGTTCATTTCGATAAGGATGGAAAGCTCCGGCTCAAGCGATCCCTTGACTCTTGCTATCATGAAGGCACTTATCCTCGAAATTCATTTTTAGTCTACATTGACACCATTGCTCAACAGTTCTATACCAATGCAATAGGATCCAGATCAACTGCCGCATATCCATTTGACTACATATCCTTTCCGCTCCTAATTGTTATTCAGGCAACCCCAGAGTGTTCATTGACCCGGGTACAACGTGGAAGTCCGTTTGCTGAAATCAAAGCTCACGACAGAGAAATCCTGCACTGGGTGCGCTCAGTGGACGACATTTACGTGTCAGTCCCGGTGGAAGGCGACTTCTGCCATCATGCTTCTGAAAAAATTGGAAATATCAACTACTTCCTGCCAGCCTCTGTTAAAGCTCAGTGTCAGATAAGGGCGGGCGATTCCTCGGGTGACCATTTCTTTGGTGTCCAATCCGGTACAAATGACATCGCTCTCAAGGCGGACTTCTGCCTATTTGAGCCTTTCCACACGACTGAAATTTTGTTACGGTTGGAATGCTCAGCGAATAAACAGGAGCCAAAAGAACTCGTGTCATGGGATCAATTGGTTCATTTTATCGTCCACCGCCTGGGTCCTTCATCATTAAAAGGTGGAAATGTATTGGACGAGGGCCACTTTGAGCGACACCCGATCCATCGAATCCGGAGAGAAATGCGGAACCAAGCTCCTTTTTTCGACCAGACGCTTTACAAGGCTACCGTTCCAGAAGAGCAACCACCCGGAATCACTGTGACCACAATTACTGCAAATGACCCAGAGAACTCGCCAATCAGCTACTCCATGACCTCACTCTTAGATTCCAGATCACAGCAGTTGTTCACTGTAGATCCAAAATCTGGTATAGTTACCACAAGTGAGAAATTAGACAGGGAGAAAATGGACAATCATTACTTTCGGATAGTCGCCAGTGATTCGGGAATCCCACCAAGAACCGGAACGGCAACCCTTGAAGTAAGTTTATGTGCTCTAATCCGTATTTATTTTCAATAAAAAACCCAAAATCATTTGAGCTTAAAGCTATTCAGGAAGTAGTAAAGCATGCTTTTGTAATTCTGTCCCGTGAAAGGAAGCAGGGTACACCCAAATGTGTGTTTTAGAGATGACAGTGACAGACGAAACGCTCGCACGCTTTAACCCTTGAGTGCAAGGGTGACTTTGGAAGCCTTTCACTTTCTCCTTATCCCTTCGTTTCCGGTCTTGGCATAATAATAAAAGGTTTCCCTTATTTGGGATGAGGTCTTGTGGCAAATATAAGTTTCAAAATTGTCTTTAATAACGTTATTCCAGTAGAGAAAATAAATTACTCCTAATCCTGTTTCATAGGTCCATAAGCTCAGAAATAATTTCCCCATTTCCATTCCACTTATGTTCCAGAGATGGATTCCGTTCACTTGCTCTTTCCCTCCCCCTCCCTATTTCACACTTCACTTTTCACAAACATCGAAATGGCACTTTGAAGAAAAAACATTTTGATAAAAGTTATACGCTTTTACTATTTCCGTCATACACAACGGAAAAAGCAGTGAAATCGCCGTTGGGAAAATTGCTTGAAGTACATTTCTAGAATCAAAGTTTTGAGTGTGAAAAACAAGGCATAAATAATATTCTTTGAAATTCGTTTTCTCTTTTGCTTTCACCGCAAATGTCATATACTTTTCCTAAATTCAATGCTTTCTTCTTGAAGCGGAAATAACACGGTCCGAACCAGGTGTGCGTCCATCTGTCGCAAAGGGGTTTACCATGACTCATTTTTAGGGTGAAAGTAACTAGGTTTGGAATTCGTCAATAACATTAGTTAGTCACCCTCTCCAGTTAAAATCGATTCTGGAAAGCTCTCTAACACACGCCAGCCACCTAGAAGGTAATTCGAGTATAATTTAGAGAAAACGGGAGAAAGCTTTCACCTCGCATAAACTTAATTTAAACAAATCCCACAGCTCAGAATGTTATTAGTTCCATCCATTAGAGTGAAAGTTGGTCCATTCCTATAGCCATAATTAGTTTGTTCAGTGTATGCAAAAAGGATGATAGCGTTCAAATGACATAAAAAGCTCTTGGATTACTTTTTACTTTATAAAGTACATTATTATCATGTGTCAAATTTGGAGAATGATGACAGCTCATCTGTTTCTTTGAGAAATTAGGTGACCCAGGGGCATAAGACAAACTGCCTAACACTCCGATAATGATAAAGTAACTCCACAACTTTGGGGCAGAAAATGCTAAAGACTATAATTCTCGATTTCAGATCAGTGTTCAGGATGTCAACGACCACCAACCAACGTTTGAGCAAAGTTCGTACTCCATTTCCATTCGTGAAGGCGTTTCTGTGGGGTCAACTGTAATAAGCGTCCGCGCTCGAGATGAGGATTCAGGAAAGAATGGAGAAATATTTTATTCTATTCTGAATTCACATGACATTGACGATGCCTTTCGGATTGATTCATCTACCGGAGTCATCACTACAAAATTACCACTGGATCGTGAGAAACGAGATGAGTACACAATCCTCGTACAAGCCAATGACCTTTCATTGTCTCAACTCGACCGAAAAGCAGCAACTACTACATGCCGTGTTGAAATAATTGATGAGAACGACAACTACCCATATTTTACGAGTAAAGCATACAGCGTCACTGTCCCGGAGAATTTTGATGTTTCTAATTATCCTGTGATTGCCCGTGTAAGGTAAGGAATCGTTGAGCATCAAACATTTCCAATTTCATCCTCAGAATAACAAAGCCATCCTTTTAGTCAAATTACATAGGGCATCGGTTTTCAGGTGTGGTCGATTCTGGAGAAAAGTTTACGAGTCCCCCGTCTATTCTGCCGGCAAACGCTACAAGGCAGAAAGGCCGTGGAATGGACTCATTTCTAAGTATTTTGCGTAGGAAATTAATATACAAAATGTGGGTTTGTTATTTCATAAACGTCGCGCATATTAGGTTTCTTCGACCTTTAATGATTCTCATAAATTGTTCATAAGGAGTTTGAGCCGGAGTTTTATTCCCCAGACGGAACGCCTATTCGCCCTGTCAGAAAATTTACATGTAAATCTATTTAATCGCAACACGCAATTTACCAAGGTGAAATTTTATTTATGATCAAGGAGTCATACTTTAATTTAAGCTGAAACAAAATGTGTATTCTTGTGTCAATTCTAACATCAAGGTGTAAAGGGAATGCGAAAAATCTAGGCTCCGAGAAACAATTCTTTGACATGCAATCACTGCATATGATACTTTAGGATGGCTGTAAAAAGCCTTTGGCGGATGGACGCCATAGCATGGTTGACTTGAATTGGTGATACCTTAACATACCTTAGGATAATTAGTTTCCCCAGACGCATGACATGTATATTTACGGTACACATTTTACTTGGAGAGCCAGTAAACCAGAGACTATTAACGTCCCCAAATGACAAACGTCAAACATAATGTCTTGGGAAGGTTGCCTGTCCCATGAAAACTTTGGTTAGGAAACGGAAGCAACTCGGATGATTCGAAGCTCCTTTTGAGCTCCGTTAGGATTTTCGAGTTCACTGCGAAAATATCATTGACCTCTCCTTGATCCCAATTTTTTGTTCAGCGCTACGGATGCAGATGAAGGTGTGAATGCAGCTCTTCGGTACTCAATCATCGGAGGGAATAGCCAGAATCATTTTTCAATTGACAGTCTCACCGGGGAAGTGAGTCTGATCAAGCCAGTGGACTATGAATCCACACGAAGTTTCAGACTCAACATCCGTGCAATCGGTAAGAACTCAAATTATATTTCATCAAAAATAATGTCTGCGGTCTTCCTCAGTTGGAAGATTCATCGACAATCAAATCCAATGGTTTCATTGTCCCACGGGATTTTTGGATTTCGATTGTTGCCTTTTTTTACAAGAATCAGTGCAGGGGTTTAAAGCGTATAAAGAATTCATTTGAGTCAGTGCACTGGTATACTAACCACTGCTGCTGCCTCAGAGGGAAGGATGCGAGGATTTTCACGGTTGGCATGCTACATTTTATTCCCATAAATTCAATCCTTTAGAACTTGAATTTTGCATTTCATGGGAGCGTATTGTCACAGCCAGGTGTAAATTGTGTTTCCATTTGTTCTAAATCGTGGGGGTGTAGGAATGCTCGAGGTTAACAACACCGGATGATATTGACACCGAATTTTATCAATCCTAAAAGTGAAATTTTAGGAGCCATGCAATGCTAAACGCGTTTTTACTTTCCCTTTCAATTTGTCGAAATCTTCAAGTGAAAGTCCAATTTCACCAACAGGATAACTTTTTTATCATAACTTTAAGAAGCCAAGGCTGTTTCCTTTCAAAATGTTCGGGAATAAACAGTCCAGTAAAACATGCGAGGAATAAATCACGCGAATTGTGGCGTGCCGCATTCTCCATTTCCTACTTTGACTACTTTATGATTGGCCCTTGATGAATGATTAATCAAAAATTTCGACATCTCAAACTCCTTATTAACCATATTTCGTGTGTGTGGTCTCGGAAACAATTCTATACAATACCCCTTAATAAGAGACAAAAATTCAGATTTAACACTATGACAAATGCCTCAATTAAAATTCACAATTTGCAAATGCGTGAGGATAATTTTCAATTTATCATGCCAATGTAGCAGTGGTAGCCAAGTTGGAAAGGAATCTGCCGTGATGATTTTATTTCACGGACTAATCTAGTGTGCCAGAGTGCAAATGGCTGGGCTAACCCGTCGCGTTCTTGGGAAGATTCATCGTCTCCCTGCAACTCCGCTGTCATGATTTTCTGAAAGGGAAAATACATGACCAGCTTTCCATGACGAGATTCTGATCTTTTTCTATTTTTTTAATTTCCGCCAACAGACAGTGGAAATCCATCAAGGTCGAACAGTACCCAACTCATTGTTTCAGTTGAAGACAAAAATGACAACGCACCCAAGTTTTTCCAGGTAAATGACTTCCACTACATTCTGCGTTGACAAGCTCTGCCTCGTGTTTTATGTGTGCATAATGTATAACTCGCATGCAGTGTTTCATGTTGGTGCAATTAAAAAAGACCTTCGCCTCTCTTTCAAAATGTAGTCCGAAAGTAGCATAACTTGAACAAAAGTTTGATTTAAAGTATAGCCTGTGATTCATATAAAATAAATGGAATGACTAACTGGATTTCACTGTTTTCATTTATGCTAGACAATATTCCAAGAAACTGTTCCGGAGAATTTACCAGTTGGAAGCTCTGCGCTAAAGATACAAGCATTTGACGCTGACGATGGCCCTAATGCAAAACTCCAGTATAGAATCTCCTATCGGGAGAATCAGGAGAAATTCCCGTTTGAAATAGAACCAAATTCTGGCTGGATCATTACAACAAAGGAATTAGATCGTGAAGACCAAAATCGTTTTGATTTTAATGTTATCTCCGCTGATTCCGGAGACGCACCATTGAGCTCGACTGCAAGCGTTGTGATTATTGTTCAAGACGTGAACGATAACGGTAAGTTTCCTTTTGTAAACGTTTTTAGCTGGGTTTGGATTATTCCAACATTGACAACACTTTGAATGTGTAGACCCGGTATTTTCCCCAAAGATTTATGAAACGACAATTTCGGAGCAAGAACCCCCGGGGACTCCTGTTGAAACAGTGAAAGCAACAGACCCAGATGAAAACTCAAGACTTATGTATGAGATCACGGAAGGAAACACGAGGAATCGTTTTTCAATATCAACCCAAAATGGCGAAGGTCGGATTGCCATTGCTCAACCTCTGGATTTTAAATCCGAGCGAAAGTTTGTGCTCACGGTGAAAGCAACTGACAGTGGGGGACGATTTGATATTGCGACGTTATATATCGAAGTGCTCGATTCCAACTCCAATGCTCCGGCATTTCAAGGAACGCCATATTCGGTTAAAATTTTCGAAGACGTGCCGATTGGAACAACCGTGCTTACCGTCGTTGCCACGGATCAAGATTCGGGACAAAACGCGCAAATCGTGTATACTTTCGTGCAGGACGGTGATAATGAAGGATACGAAGACTTCATGATTGACTCTACAACAGGTGCGATCACTACATCGAAAATCCTTGACAGAGAAAAGGTCTCGGGGTACATCATCACTGTTAATGCGAGAGACAAAGGGATTCCGCCACTTTCTGACACGACAGATGTTGAAATAGTCTTGAATGACGTGAACGATCTTCAGCCACAATTTGAAAAGGATTTCTATCAAGCCAAAGTTTCAGAGGACGTACCGGTTGGGACAAGCATTTTACAAGTTCAAGCTTCAGTAAGTTTTATGATCTTCATATTAATAAAGTTTGATATTGCATTTTGGAATGAAGTAATACACAAGCTAGACATGGCGTGAAGAAAAGCAATTCTAGGAGAAAAGTTTTACTGATTTCGCATATGTTTGTGAACAATAGGATGGAGACCAAGGAAAGAATAGCGTCGTCCGCTATAGCTTTTCAACATTCTCTGATGGGGACGGAACATTTTCTGTCGACAGCGCATCAGGGATTATTCGAACAGTGAAAGCATTGGATCGTGAGACTGTTTCGAGATATGACTTGATGGTCCTTGCCACGGATCAAGGATCACCGGAATTAATTGGGAAAACAAATGTAAAAATTGAAGTTCAAGATGGTAAGTAAAAAAAAGTTAAGTAGCCATTTCCCCGTGTTGTGTCCAATCAATTGAATATCAAGGCACAAATCTTATGTATACGAGTCTGTCATCTCATCATTCGATTCTGCAGACGATAAGCGTCAAATGCTAATGATTGCTCGTTATCTTTGACTCCGCCTTTGGATTTCATCCCCCTTACATTATTTCATCTTCGCCTTCTCCCTCTTATCTCTGAACTGTATCAAGTTTATTCCTTTTCAGTAAATGACAATCCTCCGATGTACGAATCTGATCGAATAAGGTTCTTCATTCAGGAAAATTCGCCTTTGGGCTCCACAGTTGGTGAGTATTATCCTGGGTAGCTTGGCGTTTTAACCCTGTCAAACAATTTTTTTCAGGGAGGCTTCAAGCCTATGATCCGGATGAAGGACCAAATGCCGTAATTACTTATTCAATTGTTGGCGGAGTGGATGCAAATAGTTTTACACTGGTGACGCATCAGCAGCCAAATGGCGGGGACACCGGCACTGCCGACATCCTCACTAAAATCGAATCCCTAGATTTTGAATCCAAACGGAAAAAATTCGATATAATCGTCAGGGCCTCTTCACCCCCGCTCCGTAACGACGTCCATGTTGAGATCCATGTTCAAGATGGTGAGTTCCTAGCCCGATTTGGTATCCGAGACCAATTATGGAGGAATATTTTTCACGGGCTTTTCCCATTTAGTGAACGACAATGCGCCAGTGTTGAAGCCCTTTGAAATCATCCTGAATAATTACAAGGACCACTTTCCCGTTGGGCCAATTGGACGTGTTCCTGCCGTAGACGCTGACATTACAGACCAGGTACAGAAACTTTCGCCTGTTCCTTGTCGAATTAGTTGTAGTGGTGCTTAAAATAATGATGGAATATTAAACTTAAATTAAGTTGTTTTCCGTGATTAAAATCTTAGAGTGTGTAGACTTCCGTGAACTCTGGGTAAAAGTGGGAAAGTCTGTGAGGAAGTTGAAGGGTCGTGTCTTGTCTGAACTGTTAAGAAAGAAGAATCACCGAGAGATAATTGTCGCTTGACAATGTAGAAGTCGTTTTGCAGGTTTCCGGATAATAAGAGACTCGTTATGTAAACCTACTTTTGTGGTATATAAAAACGTTGATCCGATTCTCTGGTTAAAATGCCTGCATCCTTTTAACGATTGATCGTAGAGATTCATTAGCCATCATACAAGATCTGATACGAAAACGACTCTTGATTTTCTTCTTCATCAAAGAAATTCCACACTTTTTAGCCATCTTATGCCACTTTCCCTCTCTCAATATGGACATTTTAATCTTGTTCTCTCATTGTTTTTCCAGCTTCAGTACTCCATTCTGAGTGGGAACAAAGCCAACTTAATTTATTTGAATGAAAGCACCGGACTCATCACACTCTCGCCATATTTGGATACCAATGTTCCACTCACTGCCAAAATGGAAGTTTTAGTTTCAGGTAAATTACACCTTCTGGTCCTCTTTGTTGCCTTCCTTGATTAATTTCAAAGTCTTTCAATCTGCCATCCTCTGGCAATTACGGGATTACAAAGATCCACTATAGTTTTAATGAGGGGTGCTTGGACCACGAGACTTGCCCGTAATTCTTTCGTGTCAAATTGTTTTTGTTATTACTTAAAGAGTGAGTCATTGAGCTCGTGGAAGTGCCAACCAACGCCTTTGTTTCCGGCCAACACAAATGCTTTGTAATTAACTCAAGTGATGAACACGACACTTTAAATTCTTTTAATAACGTCAAGGCTGTGGGTAATAAATCCAAAAAGCTATTTATTTTGGCCAATCTGATGATTTCTCTATGGGTTTGGAGCGTGTGCGTAGGGGTCAATTATTTCCTACAAAAGTTTGCCGAGGGGATTAGAAATAGAGCAAACAGAAAACGTAATTGGGAGCACGAGGGAGTGATTGCAGTAGACAAACAATAACCCAGGGTTTGATTTCTTTTTTAAAGATGGACTCAATGAAGCCAGGGCCGAGATGACTCTTCACACGAGAATGATTAGCGATGACCTTTTGTTCAATTCCGTCGCAGTTCAGCTCTCGGATATGACAACAGAAGCCTTCTTATCACCCCTCTACACTCAATTCGTACAGGCTCTGGCTGTCGCCCTAAATTCACCGAAAGAAAATATTGTCATTTTTAGTGTTCAGGTAAAGCCACCGAGTCGCTAGAGAAAGCATATAAAAGTGAAATGAAATTCTTTACGAGAAGCCATAAACACGTTTCGCTTTCCCTCCAGGAAGAAATTGAGGACTCACACGGGGTGCTTAACGTAAGCTTCGCTGCCCGAAAACCAAACTCGGCGTCTGAAGAGTACTTTAGTCCGGATTACATCAAGGAGCGGGTCTTTCTTAATAGACTCGTATTGAGCAAATTATCCACCGTCGAGGTAAAGAGCACTTTGCTCACACAATTGATGAACACAAAACTATAACTCTTCCCTTCCTATTTCATTTTCATCAGGTTTTACCCTTCACGGACGACCTATGTCTTCTCGAGCCCTGTCCGAACTTTGAAGACTGCCTTAGCGTCCTTAGATACCGCAACACCACAAACTTCTTTGGAACTGACACAATGCTCTTCCGATCGGTCATTCCATGGCAAACGTTTGCTTGCAGATGCCCTACAGGATTCACAGGCCTTCGTGAACACTACTTGTGTGACGCAGAAATCAACTTATGTTTTTCATCGCCATGTCACAATGGCGGCACCTGCTATAGAAAAGAGCGGGGATTTTCCTGTGCTTGTCCACCCGATTTTACTGGCTCTCACTGCGAAATCCAAACCACCCTGGATACTTGTCAGCCTAATATTTGCAGCCGAGGGAGCACGTGCTTTCCAAGAGTTCGCGGAGGGTTTCTTTGTCAAAATTGCTCCAGCCGTGGAGACTACGTGAATTCATTGTGCGAGCTGACGGCGAGAAGCTTCTACCGTGGAGCCTATTTGACATTTCCAGGACTAAAGAACCGATACAGATTGAACATCCAATTGAGCTTCGCCACTCATCAGCGAAATGGGTTGCTTCTCTACAATGGACGCTACAATGAAAGATTTGATTTCATTGCTTTGGAAATTGTCAACTCGACAGTTCGATTCAGCTTTTCTCTGGGCTCAATCAATTTGACTCAAGTGGATACAGGAAAAACAGTTTCGGATGGCTTATGGCATCACGTAGAGATCAACTACTTCAATAAAGTGAGTCTTACGTCGTCCCTCTTATGAGAACGTGGTTTATCTACCATTCTCTTTTATAGACTGCCACTCTGAGTATCGACAACTGCGATGTCATTCTCTTCCTCCAGCATCCAGATGAATTTCCAGCTTCCAGAAGTTGTGCTGGAAGGTCTAGCCAGGTATTGGAAAGGAGATGTGACTTGCTTACAGAATCCTGCCAGAGATTTTTAGATTTAACTGGACCACTGTACATCGGAGGCCTGCCAACACCGTCCAGTTCATTTCAAATTGAAACTCACAATTTCTTGGGTTGCATCAAGGATGTCTTCATGGATCACACGTTTTTAGATTTGAACAAGTACGCACGCACTAACTAATTTACCACGATCCGTATACGCATACGTTTACGTAAATATGCCATTTGAATTACGTTGCAGTTACGTCAAAGAGCATGGCACCGTGGCAGGATGTCCTGAGAAAAAAAATTTTTGCGCCTTACATCCATGCAAAAATGGAGGAAAGTGCGTCGAAGTGTGGGGAACGTTCCGTTGTCTCTGTCCCGATGGATTTGGACAGAAAGATTGCTCTGAAGGTAATCATAGACATTGAAAGAAAGTTTGTCACGACGAGGCGTGAGGCGTAAAAGCATACTTTCTCCTTCGTGTAGATGCGAAACCAATTTGGAATCTAAAGGAAGAAAGTAGTTACCTCATTTTTACACCCCAACTGAGACCCATCCAATTTCCATGGTTTAGCTCCATGTCACTTCGAACTCTACGACCTTCTGGAATAATAATGACCGTCACTTTAAGCAACAACGAAACCTTAGCGCTTTCTATGGAAAACAATGGGCTTCTCCACTACACTCTAGATGGAAACAAAATACCAATCAGTCTACCCAGAATTAACGACGGTCACTGGCACAATGTGGAAGTCAAGTGGATGACGGCTGAAATTTGGTTTTCATTGGATTTTGGGCAATATGAAATTACAGTTCAATACGAAGCCAAACTTCAGAATTTGTACGTTAGCCAAGTTCTTATTGGAGGTTTTGAACAAGCATTCAGCGGCTGTATTCAGGTTCATTTCCTTTTGTTTTAATCATTTTACCGAATATATTACGTGAATATTTTTTCTTAGGATGTTCGAGTTGGAACGTCAAAATCCTATTTACGAAAACCGTCGATGGAAAAAAGTGCAAGCGAAGGATGTAGTCTGGCGACAGTATGCATTGGAGCGACTTGTCCGCCTAGATCAACATGCGTTGAAGAAGGTGGTCGCCATAAATGTCAATGTGATCCTGGCTACGTCGGAGTCAACTGTTTCCCAATATGCGATCTCAAGCCATGCAAAAACAATGGGACTTGCACTCTGGACTTAACACGGCCAAAGGGTTACACATGCAAATGCGACGAAAGGTTCTACAGGGGAACAAATTGCGAGGAACTTTTGGACTTTTCGTGCCCTTCAACATGGTGGAATTGGCCGGACTGTGCACCCTGCTCATGCCCAGCGGACAAGCATTTTAGTCCAGAGTGCAACAAGAAATCAGGGCAGTGTAAATGCAAGGTAAAACTTGAGGAACTAGCAATGCAGTAAAGTTTAAGTTTAAGTTTTATAATTTTCTTTCCATCTTCCCAGGAATACCATTATGAAAAGGATGAGAATTGTGTGGATTGCATGTGCTACAGTGTTGGGTCTGTCAGTAAAAACTGCGACCTGTATTCCGGGAAATGCCAGTGCCGAAGTGGTGTAACTGGAAATCGCTGTGACAGCTGTATGCAACCATTTGAAGAAGTGACATCTACTGGCTGCGAAAGTAAGCTAATTTTAGGCGTTTGAGAAGCCTGAGTTTTACGTATTGCAAACTTTGACAGTTGTCGACGATGGCTGTCCACGGTCATATGCGAGTGAAATATGGTGGCCAAGAACAAAGTTTGAAACAACTGCGGTGCATGACTGTCCGTCAGGAGCCATTGGACTCGCAACGCGGGATTGCATTGACCCAAGAGGGTGGAGTTCTTCTGACGTCTTCAATTGTACTTCAACTTCTCTCATTTCGATACTCAACATAATTTCGCAACTGGACTCAAATGACCTTATCCTATCACCTCTACTGTCCACAAAACTTGCATTTGACCTGCAGAAAGCACTCAACAATTCAGCTCGCCTGTATGGGAACGATTTATGGGCGAGCTTGAGGCTTCTGAAACACTTAATTCAATGCGAGTTAGAACAAAAGGGATTGTACCTTAGCCACCGACAGGACAAAAACTTCATCAAGGTTTGTATTTTTTTACACATATTCTGAAGACACTGTGACAATGATGAGACATTTTGATTACAGAATCTTGCTCTATCAACCAGTAAAATCACTGGAAGAAACTATGCGCAGGACTGGGAACGAATATTGAATTCCTACGGAACGGGATCGGACACTTTGTTAAAGATAATGGACGAATATTTGGCACAATTAACTTTAAACCAAGAAGACACATATACAAAACCGTTCGAAATTATTACACCAAATATTGGTATGGTCTTCGTTGGAGAAGGTTTTTTGTTCATGAGATAATTAAACCATTGGTTTTTCAGTTCTTGGATTAGACACTGTGGAACTGACTTGGGAAAACAAAGAGCGAAAGAATTTTGAAGACCTTGAAATGAAGTCAAGTTATGATCTGTATGAAGTTAGTACGGTGAAGAAACGCGCAGTGCGATTTCCGAAATACGATAACATTGTAATGGACCCAAGGCGTTATTCTGCAAACGTGAAAACAATCATCCCGCTGGATGTCCTTGGATTAAATGAAGAGAAAGGTAAGCGGGTTGAATACGAATTAATGGCAATCAAGGAAGCAATTTAAATGTTTCTTTTACAGACATGGCTGGAAATGCAGTTGTTGGATACATTGAATATTACAGTCTGTGGGAAATCCTACCGAAGCGATTCAAATCTGATGTGGATCGACGATTCAATTCAGAATTAATTGCATATCCTCCATTAGTTACCCTCAGCGTCCTTGCGTCTCGCACGGGTTTGAGGAAAGGAAAACAAGCGAGTCCAATTAGAATTACCTACGAATTGTTTGGTCGTTACATTGATTCCTCTAATCCGCAATGCGTCATCTGGGAGGAGCCTGTGGATGACCTCAGCGGGGGTTGGACGACTCGGCCGTGTACAACTCAAGTAGAAGAAGCATACGTTTCACAGCGAATGGGGAACGTCATGACAGTGAACTGCACTTGTTGGCATCTTTCCACTTTTGCTCTTCTGGTGGAGGATAATGAAGCTCAGGTATTTAATTACCCACAGTCTAATTAAGCTCTTCATTTTTCCATAATGAATACCTTTCTGTATCACTAGGATGTTCCTCGTCCCAACCTGATTGAAGACATCGTATCATACGTTGCCTTTGTTTTGGCCCTGGTTCTAATTTTTGGAGCGCTTGTCGCTCTGGGCCTCCTCAAGGGACCCGTGCCATCGACAATCACAAATACAATCCACAAACATCTCCTCTTTTGCCTCTTCCTATCCCTTCTATTTTACACCTTTGGACTGAAGTTAAGACTGATCTTAGTACAAAACGACATCATGTGTCGAATTCTGGCAATCGGGCTCCATTACTTTTGGCTGTCTGCCTTCGCATGGCTCTTTGGGTCGTCGCTCCTGCTCAGGCGCATGTTCACAGAAGTCAGAGATGTCAACCATGGGTCTGCGCTCCTCTACTACGCACTTGGTTACGCATTCCCACTTTTATGCGTGGCCTTGAGCCTTGGAGTTAGAGCTCATCATTACGGAAATAAGTTTTTGTAAGTGTGAATTGCAATGATATTCATGCAAGCTTATTTCTGAATTACAGATTCCGTTTGATTGCGACTTTCCTTTATTTTCAGTTGCTGGCTCTCCCTATATGAAGGAATTGTTTGGGGAATGGTGGGCCCGATATTGCTGTGCGTGTTTGGAAGTCTCGTCACTTTTCTTATCGCCATAAGGGCAGCTTTTACCTTGAAGGATTCTGTTGTTGACTCCGGAAGTATGAGGTAACTTGGACGAAATTATTGCGTGAAGAAACTGAATGCCGTTTTTGTTATCATTAGGACGTTGCTGTGGATGGATTTGACTCTGCTTCCAATTGCTGGCACAGTCTGGGCACTTTGTCTTCTCGGGGCAAATGAAAGAAGTTCGGTGTGGCAATATGCAATAAGTGCATCTGTGACTATACTAAGCCTGTACATTGCCCTGGGTTATTGCATTTTGAACCAACGTGTCAAGGACAGCCTATACATTCGAGCTGGAACCTTATTCAAATCCAAAGAGGACGCCGTGACTTCCAATGTCTCCGTAAGCATTGTATTAAAACGGAAAAAATCGTTTTCTAATTCCTTCCACGTATACAGAGATCTGCATTAGCATATCGAAGTGATGTTGCTGCAACTTTAAGGGCGGAGGATCTCAGGCGTGATATATTCCAAGGTGTTCGATCAATGGGAATCTCCACAGCCTCTACAACCTCGAGGTCAACCACAAAGACTTCAAGTAGTCCTTTCCGGAGTGAAGTTTTTCACACTTTTGGGCCCAAGAATGCCGAGAAGGTTCACCGGATAGGCAGAGGTTAATTTTTCACTATAGTTCCACTTTGCATTTTGGAAATGACGCCCTTAATTTACAGTTGTCGAAAATGATGTTCCGGATTCTCCTCGAAAAGTTTACCAGAAAAGGAAGAAGCGCTCATCGGAAGAAGAGGAAGGAAGTTCGGATGGGGAACACACGCTTGAATTGGCGTCCTCTCATTCTTCCGATGAAGATGAAGCTGCAGATCACGGGCGCGGCGCCACCATAGGTATAACTTTGACGAAAATAATTTATCGTAGTTTTATACTTAAATTAATTTGTAATTCAGGTTAGTTTAACTATATTCCTCTTACAGCAATTAATGGTTACGGGACATACCGCTTAATCCCCGGTTTGGCCTGTCCATCCCCAACTTCTCGAAGAATTGTGTCAGCATCGCTTTCTACGCTCCATGTCCCTCCCGTTAAGCTGCCTGCATTACCTAGGCTTTATTCAACTAATTGGACGCCTAACATTGCTTCAAATTCTAATGGATTTAACTACAACCGTGGTATTAAAACTAGGGCGCTGTTCACCGCTTGATTTTTTTTATTGTTGGGTTGCATCGATTTAAAAATTTAATCGATTCTCCATCCGATAATGTCAATTTTTAATTTGTACCCTTAGACCTAAAGCCACCACTCGGAGGACGAAGCTCCGGGAATTCCGGTTCCGACAACGAAAATCCAAACAGTATCATTTGCGTTCCTGCGCCTCAAGAATATTTCCCAAATCCAAAGGTCTTAAATTCATCGGAGAATCTGCACCGGGGATACCATGAGAGCCAAGTCTCAGAGCCAAAATATGGTGAAAAGTTGCCATTTTTATTTCAAGGTATGACGCCGTTTCCCCTTTGCGATTATGCAGATGCATCATGGGCGGCTCATAAATTAGTTGTGTTTCAGATCCGGTAATAAATGATCTCAATGGCAGTCAGCATCAGATGAGTCCACTGCTTGGACTAAGTCATTTGACCAGTACCCCTTTGCTCCCGTATCACCTTTCAGTCGTCTCATCCCGTCAAATTGATTCACCCATTTCACCAGTCCAAGAAATGACGGATGAAACGTTGTCCTCAGACCATGAGTAAGTCAAGGAAATGTTTTTAATGCTTTTTCGTTCTAATTTTTAACCAAAGCATCTTTCAATATTTAATTACTGCTGCATTGAACAAGTAGATTTGCTTACTATGATGATGACTGAGGTAATTTGGAATGCATATGCATTGCGGTGAGAAATGGCTTTTAACTCGCCTTTAAATTACAGAGCGAGGCGAGTGGGTGAAAGTGAAATTCCGAGCTTCGTTGGAATTGAAAATCCGGGATTAGAGGAACGAAACGACGAAGAAATCTACGGTGGTTCGATTACGTCTGGCGTTCTTGTATGACGTAAATATGAAAATCCTCATCATCAAGTTCAGTAACTTTTAGCCAGCTCACTCCAAAAATTTGACCTCTGCTGCTATTTTAAAGAAAGAAAAGATTCTATCGAATATAATTCTGAATTCCGTACCTTCTTTCTGCTATTTTTACAGTTCCATGTACAAGACTTGGTATTTTCCTGTTGTCTTCTAGTCAGCTAATGTCCATATCAAATTTATACACTTTTCCAATAAACAAAGGTTGACAAGTAGACAGGTAACCTTTATCCAGTGTCGGGGTTGAAGGGCGCGTCTACTTCATGGGGAGTAAGTACGCATGAGCACCGCATATCCTTTTCTTATTGGCATTGGGGCCTAAACAATGTGGTTTAGCAAAATGGCTCTTCGCGCATCAGTAAGCACCCTGCTAACAAGAAACTGAGAGTTAAAATTCCCTTGCGATGGCTTTATGATATTTTGAAGGTGTGCAATTTGGTTTTCTGAATTCATTGGTGCCATTGTTAAGAGGTAGTCGCCCAGCGCAAACAACCGAATCATCATTGTTCCCTTTATATTTACATTTGTGTGTACTTACAAGAACGGAACTCACCCAATTGTTAGTCATTTACATAATAACCAGAGACCTACTCGAATTAAACGCCTTAAGCTATGGAAACTATTGTCATTCCTTACAATTCGTTTTTCTAAAAGTGCGTTTCCCATTTCTCCCCATTGTGATTCCGTTGTTATTGTGCAGCATTTCCCGACGCGTCTGACCAAGTGACCAATTTCTCTTGTTGAAACGTTTTCCTCATGCATCTGGCTGCCGGTGACTCCGGAGTCGTTGACAATCTGGACCGACATGTCACCGCTAGTTTGACGGAAGTAGAAAATTCCTAAGGTAAAACGCTCAAATATTATAGACGCTAGTGGCTGTCAATCTATGTATGCCATTAGCTCCTGTGTTTATTGACGTGTTTGTTTCATCAGATCTGGAATGTGTAAATGGCACTGCGTGTTTCCTTTTCTTGTTTTGCAATTTCCATTAGAGTTAATTACATTATTAGCATCAACTGAGGAGCACGTGAATCTGACGTTAGGAATAGGAACCACCCACCACCAATGAAAATCAATTTGCACATTTGCATGACATGGAAGACAAGAGATTGAAAAACGTGGCCGTATGGGTGGCGTCTCAGAAGTCCAAAGTGAAAGCAGAATAAAAATAAATTAAGCCATTTAGCACCCCTTTCATTTTAAAAACTTTTGGTTTCCGTTTGATGCGTTACGTTTGTTTCAGCAAATTGAGTCCATCAAAATGATTTTTGTTTTATGATGCTGAGCATGTGTTACGCCCATCCAACTCAACAACATACTTACCCAAATCCTACAATTAGCACACACTTCATCTCCCCGAAAAATTCATATCTCCATATCACATTCATAATTTCCACTCCGGAAACGCGGTGAAAAGCAAAGGGAAAGACAGGTGCAGAGATTTATCTACAATTTGGCTATTTCTGAATGACGGCGTGATGGAGTTGTTCTTGAGTTATAGTGGCCGAATATATCATCCTTTGACCTTCTTGTCCACCGGACCGTCTAGGTTAATAACGTTGGCTTGCTGCTTAGTCGACCACGCTCAATGATCTTGATTTTTTGAATTGGCCGTTAAATCAGACGAGAGCCACTATTAATGCTCGCTCGGCCAATCTGTTTGCGTATAAATTACCTTGATTATCTGTTTGCATCAGTTGTCTCTGTATCAAAATTTTAAGGTTACAGTAGAAAAGAATTTGTACATTTGCCAAAACTTTCGTTTTACACCATTTTATATCTCATCGTTCTCCTAGCGTTTCTTATCGTTGTGGGGAATTATGATTTTACAACCTTGTTTCCATTATTACGATAATCGTAGTAGATTCCTCTGTTACAAAGTCAAAGCCATTCACGCTGGTCTCAGCCAATTCTAATTAAGTGTTTGAAGATTCCTAATTAATTCTGAAAAGTTTATATGGAAATGCTTCAGCTGCCATGATTTTTAAAGACTAAGGCTTTCGGAGCCGGGTGACACTTTTCACTGCCTGAGACTTACATAACAGACAACGCAACGCCACACTAACTTTTGAATGTTCTGAAGTGAATAAGAATAAACCCACTCGGTCTATGTAAACATTTTTCCAAGATTAATGATTTGTTTCAGGTTGATGGATTTAATACACTCGTCCCACTTCTGCATTCGGCTCTTTTTCCACTGTATAAATTGAATTACTGACTTATGTTTTAGCTCAAATTATTTTGTCATAAGCTTCCAGTTCTCTGAATCAGGGCCAAAGGTGCCACTTTACACTAGTCTTGGCGTGGGCGGGGGTCGGACTTTGTAATTAAATTAATGGAAGCAGAACGGAATCTGAATTTAAATCCCTCTTGATTCCTTCTCACCGTATGCTTATGTAATTTATTATTACAGAGCCCACTTCCATTAGATAAAAATACAATCTGTATTATTCAAACATAAGTGTCGCAAGTAAAGGTTAAATGTGACTAAGATTTTGGGATTGGACTTCTGTCGCCGTGCCGTTGTTCGCCATTACTTTCCGTTTATTCTGTTACATTCACTGGAAATGGACTACCAGGAACTTTAACGTCATCAAATCCCACGTGTAGCTTGTACTTCCCAGCAAACTTAGGTGTGTACTGAATTTTCCTAGTGCCTTCATTTGCTTCGACGACACAAATTTGAGGTTTCCCGTATTTCAACATGGGGAACGTTGGCCCTTCCATTGACACTTTCATCACTCCTGTCACCAGAAAGGATTTTCAGTCAGGAAGTTCCGGATTCATAAATCTAGTAGAGTCAAGATTACCTGTCACATTAGACTCCGAATAATCAACTAGAACTTCGCTCCGTTGATTAACTTTTCCATCGGAGAGTCCCACGCCAGTAACTTTAATTTTCTCTGGGTGAATCACTGCAGGCCCCTTTATGAGACACTTAAAGGGACTTCCGTTGATTTTTTCACCTCCCTTACTAATATCCAGGGTATAATCGCCACAAACTGCAGCTTTATACAACACGATTACGGTATCTGCCAATTAAAAAGAGTGAATCAACGTAAATGCATTTCATGGGATGTCATTCTCACCAGGTTTGTACTGGAATTTGATGATGGGCTTGGAAGGTCCTATTCCCCAGTCCAGAAAAAAAAGTTATTGATCACTATTGAAAATAAAAGCAAATGGAAATGCTCTTGAAAATGGTTACCATCGAAGGCGACAATGACGGACTGTGTCACGCCTTCTGCTTCACTCCCACGCCGTCTAGCTTTGATGAAAAATTTCATCCATTCTCCTAAAAATAGACAAACCGTTCGTTTATAAAACAATAAAAATGATTTTCAAATCTTGGAACACTTCACTGAAGAAATATTTTAATGACTGTCGCGAATTTTTTGTTTTCGCTTTTTGTATAGAAAAAAAAAGCTTTGAGGGTGAGAATATTTTAATGGCTGTCGCTAATTTTTTCTGGTACTTTTGTACATCTAAAAAATAGTTTTAAGAAGAATAAATCTAATCAATTCTTGAGTGTCGTTACATTCTTGAGTGATGAGAAACTGATTATTTAATTCAAGATCGTTCCGGATTATATAATGATTTTTTGATTCTCGCTCGAAATTTCACACACATTTCAAGGCTTCATTTTCGAATCAGTTTTAAGTTTTTGTTTTCAATTCGATTGGAATGAATTATTCTTTTTTGCACTCCTACTGCTCATTGTTTGGTTCCAGTAATTTACTTTAGACAATCAATTTTGAAATATTTGAAAAATATCCTTATCGAGCAATTAAGATTCTATATTTTTAATTTACCTGTGACTCCATTTTTGAGGGCTTCCCCTTGTGCTTCTAAAAGATGAGCCATGGTTTGGACGGAAGTAAAAGCGACGCGTCACTTTCTCTTGGACGACACAGTGCCTTCTGGTTCTGATTTTGCTATTTTCCTGGTTCACAAAAATATATGAGGAGTTGGCGGAATCTTAATTGGTCGCCTGCACTTGAGCAGATGTGAGAGATTCAAACTCCAGAGGACTAATAAAAATTAAATAAATCCGAATTCTATGCTTTAACACCCAAAACACAATGCGGTGAAGGGATGAGAATGGGAGTTCTTGGCAAATAGGACCATTTCTTCCGGCCAATTCAGATTTATTAGAATGACAAACACTTCAACAGCTGCAGAACAACAACGCTCACTACCGATAAGATTCTTCCTTCCTTAGGATTAGACCCAAATTCAGGGTTGATTACATCAAAGAAATCCGTCACGGATTAGCAGAAACTCCTTGTAATTAGATAAGATCAAAGGCTAAGTGATCTATATGAATGAGCTACAAGATAAGAATACGGATCCAGAGAAAACCATGAGCGTCGCTCTTTCTTTTAGGCTGGAGCCACGCACTACTTCCGTTGGGAATATGGCGACGCCTTTTTATTAATTCTTTTCGATTCAAAGGCGTCACATGGGGTAACACTTTTGTCAAATATTTTGCACTACATTCCAAAGAAATAAGTTTCACTTTGCAACATGAAACTTCTCCCCCGCATTATTTATATTTCAATGTCGTTCCGTGTCTCTCATCATCATGAACAAAAATATTGAAGGGCAGCGCACGTTGAAGGAATTTAATTTTTGTTAAAAATAGTCGCAGTGGTCCCTAGCCGTCCCCCTACTTGGGATGATGCTGGGTGTAATAAAATTCCATAAGAACAAGTAGAAGGACAGAGCAGTCAGAGTCATGATCTTTAAATGGAGGGACTCAAATCCCCGGGTAACTTATCTTGGATGATAGCATACGTAACAACTGAAACCTCAAATCTGAAGGGAATGGGTAATAACTTCATATGTTTTACTGCTATCCAAGTTTGATGTAATCACTTTTTATGATTGCTGTGGAGCCATAGTCATACGCAACATCATCGCTCGCTCGCATCGTTCCTTTTTTAATGCGTTTGTGTAGGTTTGTAACGGACTGAATAGCGAGAATACGCTGTTGATGAAATGGAGAATCGAAAGCCGCTGCCGCTAAAAGAATGATTAAATTTAATAATTTATTGAACTTGAGTTCAGCATGTCTTTATATACGAGATTAATCAAGTATTCGAGTCTTTGCAAGCTGTCTTACTGGAGCGCGTCGAGGTCGACATGCGTCTCTGCATTCCATAAGTGTTTCATCCTTACCCATAAAATTGAAAAGAGAATTCGGCAATAACTGAATCATCAGATTTTTAGGCCTTTCCCTTTTCAGACGAGAAGTTCATTAAAAACGTTGAGGAGGATTAATGGCGTCTTTCCTTGCAATAGGTGAATAGAAACCACTTTAAGGTGCTTAAGTGACACATTCCGTTGGATTCCTTTAGGAAGTTTCATCATTCCTTAACACCTTGTCGCTTCCATGCTTCGTTTGACACAAGTCAAAATAAAATTAAAATTATGTCATCATATACCCCTCTTGTTCACAGGGGTATATAATAAAGTGCTTAGGATTACCGGAAATTTCCTTGGTGATTCTAGCTCATGGTCTGCAAATTAATTTGCATTTTTGCCAAAAATAAAAGGCGTCGAACTCGAAACTATGCGGATTCACATGTATGAAATCGAGAGTTATGAATTCGAAGGACTGGAGGGAGGACCGTGAAGTTCGCCAGCATGTCTCCGATTCCAAATATTTTCAGTATAGCTCTATATTCCCAGGTTCTTAAATTAAACTCATTTTGCGTAAATTCGCACACTTGTCTCTTAAACTTGAAGGGGGAGTTCTTTACGTCGTCTGCCGATTTTCCTTCATTTTCAAACTCTGGTGTCATTCCCTAAAATAAATCTGAATGCATTCTTGACATTTTTATTTACACTTTGCTCATTGTTTTAGGTATTCTCAATCTCTTAAGCGTAAAAATAATTGATCCGTTTTCATTTCTGCATCATTTATTACTTACTTCTTCACAATTGTACATTAAAATATGATTGTCAAGTGCCACACTCGAAAAAAGAATTTCAATAAGCTTTTAGACTAATCATGCACTTGACCATTCCCTTTGGAAGATTTACAATCTAGCGTTTTTGTGGTGTTATAAAATAATTTAATCCTTTTTAATACGTTGTGCATTGTGATTGGTCAGCTATATGTCCACCAATAGTTTCCAACTTCGTAATGAGGTTTTCAAAAAAATGAAGAAGGTCAGAGTTCATTGCGATGGCTCACATAATGATCATTAAGTCTCTTTTTATACCCATCCACAATAAACAAAACATGTGAGTGTATTGATTAATTATGCAAGGTCGCCAGTCATCTTTTACCCCAGCTATCCCAAAACGAACGAGGTTTTTGCAGTTGTTGAAAACGCATGGCAAAAATCACCAACAACGCATTCTTGCAAATACTACCAAGAATTATTGGAATTCCTTTTTTTTTTCATGGTTAATTCTTACGTCACTCTATTATATCATAAAAGTACGAAGCCTCATCATCATCAATTAGCAATGCAAAAGAGCCATATGGAAACAGGCGGAAAGGAAGGCAAAGGGATTCAAAGAATAGGAAAAATCTTTTGTTAAAATCAAGTTTGCACAAAGGACCAAGAGGGACATTGACAGGATATGTCTCCGTCATGTGAATTAAAGGCAAAATTGACTTAACCTTTGAGACAATAGAACTACACCACAGAAGGTTAAGGTGTTATCTGTCACTGTGTCTTTCATTCTATAAAATAAACACAAACATGTTTGACGCTTCTCGACGTGGAATTTAAGATTTTGCGGAATGATTATACAGTACAAAAAATAAACAGTCGGCGACTTTTGCAGAAGGATCAAGGCCTGTGGATCTCGGCAATGCACATAAATGAGCATTCAATTGTGAATCAAAAACATTTAATATTGTGAGTCAGCCTTTGTTTTTCTTATATGCAGAAATGTCAGGAACGGAGGAGGCTGTCGCTGCTATAAGAAAAAATTACCCAAATTAATTACAGGCGTCGGAGATGTATAAATCTCACTCGAAATTGCAATTTATTTGTGCAACTTTTTCCCATCCTAACCTCATAGCAAAGCTGGATGCAAAAGAAAAGAGTAGGCGAAGCAACTCCTGGATTTTGACAAAAATGGACATATGAAATTGAAATAATTATTTAGTTTTTTCCCGAATACTATGGGCTCCATTTTTGCCACAAAAGGAAATCTGTTTGTCGTTATAAATGTCTTGCTTTTGTCAACACCAAAACTTAGCTTTCGTAGTTCCATAGAATAACCCACGCAAATTTAAGGTAGGTGAAAACTCGCGTTAACAACATTTGATACCTTTTCATCTTTCGGTCCTGAGATCATCAACGCCAGAAATTGTTTTTGCAATCTAAAAGAAACAAGGTTGCAAAAATTCCCGGCGTAGAAATTCTGCAAATTTTTATTTATTCAGCATTGAAGTTGTGATTACGGCCATAACTTAAGTTTTGGAAACAGGTAAGGGTTAGCAAATTATAGTCTCAATCGGGGCATTGTTTTGCTCATCAGTCAATCCTTTTAGTGTCGTATCGCACACACCTTATTTCTAATTTCCGTGATCCCTTCTGGCGCAAAAGTTAATTTTCTGATGAAATCAAAATTCAGACGACTGAAGTAATATTGAGGAAGCCTACGTTCTTGCCTTTCGATTTGAATCTTTCTGGGCTAAAAATTCGGCTATAAAAAGCGTTTATTTCGGAACGGAAGGAAGGAAACGGAACGTCTCATTCATATAGAGTCCCTTCCTTGATATTTGTCATGCGTTGTACGCACGCGCGTCACCGTTGATTCAGGATTATTTTGATTGTGAGCTATGAAACATGAAACCCTTGAAAAATTTCCATTATTGATCTTTACCACGTGGACGTAGTTTGCTAAATCGTGCTTAACGAGGGAATGGCGTCCATTGCTAATTGACGACTGAAAATTACATGGTTTTGAGTTGATGAGCTTCCAATCAAATATGACATGACCTCTAACCCCTATCTGATTTTTGTAGGTGAATCACAGTGGAGAAACAAGGGTAAAATGTACTGTGTTTATAAAGTGCGTGTGGTGCCCAGTGTCATCGCGCATTCTTGTTCTCACCTTTTGAGTGTAATAGCAGCAGGCGTTATCGCGTTAATGAAAAATGATGGAAAAGGCAACTAAATACATGCAGAAAAACACATTTCGATTTAATTGACTGCCAAGGCGGATGTTATATGAGTATACATTGTCATCTTCAATTAGCATTAAGCAAGGAGGAACTCCTGCAAGACCACACCAGCAAAAGGTGTGTATCCGCACTTGTTTAATTGAGTTCAAGTGCAATTTTTTACGCAAAGAGAGAAAATTGCAATAAAATGGAAGTAATGGATTATTGGATTCCTCGGCTGAAGGCCTGTTTGTTTTGAATAGGGAATCATCAAGGCTCCGACGCAGGCTCCAAAACCATCAGAAAGAATTCCGACGGGCGTCCACTCCAGACGCTATTAAACACTACTCGGTTCCACCCATCAATCAATTTATTCACTTTGTTTTTATGGAGGAGCAACCGAGGTGAAACGCGCCTTTCCAGCCACCTCTGCAAAATGCTGAAATGGCTGAAACAAAAACCAACGAGTGGACATGATGGTGGCAATGACGGCGTAAATGCGACTACGGATGATCCACTGGCAACGATCCAAGTTCATCCAATCACAAAAACGTCTTTCAAAAGAAGTTCGATTCCAAATCCAAACGAAATCTATGCTGTTAGCAGGTTTGTCATAAAAAAAGCTTTAATTATAAACATTTTCCACCATGCAA
The DNA here is from genome assembly GCA_009869845.1 of Pseudachorutes palmiensis. Classification (NCBI taxonomy): domain Eukaryota; kingdom Metazoa; phylum Arthropoda; class Collembola; order Poduromorpha; family Neanuridae; genus Pseudachorutes; species Pseudachorutes palmiensis. The sequence continues at coordinate 42,130 of VNWY01000071.1, read as the reverse complement.
TTTTCTTCCTTTTATAAAGGAATTATTCCTTTCCATCCTACTCAATTACAGTCAAATTGAGTGAATATCTGCTGGTAGAATTTTAATAACTGGATCAGATCAATTAGCCACGCACTTTGATCAAGGTTCCTCAAGAGGATTTTGATTAGGGTTCATGGGTATGAGACTGACAAGTGACGTCTTAATAACTGTTTATGCACCTTCCCAATAATGGAATTAATCAACTTCTTCCTTCTAGAGTGAATCCATTATTCGAAGAAGAAGAGACTGCCAAAGGACCACTGTCCCCTGGGAACAATTCAGGCAGCTCTGGATATGACAGTGGGCCAAGTGAGGACGAAAGTCACCAGGGTCCAGGGAATTCGCACGTCCTAGTATCACATGACGGAAGCCTCGGCAACCCCGTTGTCACAATGCCAAATGCCGTGTCCCAGAAGCACCTCTTTTTATGCCAAGATGATTTACTAATTCAGCATGAAGCGACAATGGTGGGGTATGGCGATGAAGACGCCTCCTTGGCGCCAACTGACTCACACCCACCGATTCTCAATGTCATCAATCAGAATCCAGCTTATGTCAATAGCATTGCAGTGGCCATTGCTCCACCACAACCGGGTCGCCCTTTAACCCCAATTGCAGAATCCAAAATTATCTCAAGCACAGGGCGAAAAATAGTCACAGCGATTCCACTTCCAATCAGAAACATTGAGCCCTCAGCGGCACGCAAGCCAGGAGATACGATTGGAGCTGCCAAATTGATTCAAAAAAACTCAAATTATGTTCAGTCAATTCGCATAGTCCCAAACAGCAGAGGAAGCACGTCATTTGTCAAAAAAAATGGGCATCATCCACAAGCTAGCGGGCATTTGCTCCACAGAAAGCCATCAGTCACATTTGCCGAAACAATCGAAGTTGTGAACGGTAAAGTTGTGCCGACCAGTTCAGGGCGTAGGCAGTCCATAGAGCATGACTCAATTGTCACTGATTCATTGTTGATGCTAACCTCAACTCATCAATTGTTTGACTTAAAGTATGGAAAGAGAGGGACGACCGCTCTTGCTGCACATGTTCAACGCAAGAGCGGGAAAATACACGAGTACATACCTCAAAGCCTCGAAGAAGGACTTACCACATTCTCAAATTCTCTTAGCAGAAATAGGATCGTCAAGCAAGTTATGACAAGAAGCTCCGCCACTCCGCATCTTGATAATGCAGAAATCGATAGTGGAAGCGGAAACCAGTCGAAGTCAGAGGATGATGAGCCGACTTATGAATCCTCCCGGAGGCTCCGAAATGTCACTTCGTCTTCCAAATCGCCATTTGGAGGAATAGCCGACCATTACGCAGCTGCCAAGGAAATTGCCAAAGAAATTGAGTCATATTCTCAGGGCACTACAAAGTCAACTCGAATAAGTAAGTGTTGGATTAATAAGGCTTTGATTAATTGGAAGGCAACGGAAGGCTCTTCCCTATTAATCGTACAAAAAGTAGTCATCATCAGTACGTCTCGCAATCATCATTAATTTCCAATTTCTAATTACTCCTTGGACATTTTTCCCATTTCAGGAGGTGCATGTTCCCATGTAAAAAAAAACAATAGGAGAATTCCTTAGGGACAATGTCAAATGGGATATGAAATGGAAGGCACCTGACATTAACTGTCAGAAATCTCCGATGTAGCGACGCCAAAAGTTAATGGTTTACAAGGTTCTGTAGCATTCCTATCCCTGTATAAAGAAACCAGTCATTTCACTAGCCATAAAATTTTCTAATTTAACTTCATGAAGGAACATGCAATGATAATGACGGTTAAGGTTAGCTGAGGTTGATATGGGGAAGACATGAGCGCTGATCTTGAGCTGCTCGCTTCACTGAAGTGTCGTCCCCTTCCAATTCCTTCCCAATGAAGTTTTAATCACCAAATATTATGATTTCCTCGTCATGCAATTCAGAATTATATATGAGATTGTCTGAGGTCAAAATTTTGGGAATTAATTGAAGCGTGAGTTCCACACGTGTTTATACATCTTTTAGACTTTAGGATTAATTAAGCTGAGACACGATTCCAAGATTCTCATAAAACTGGACCATTCATATTGTTGCATGATCACGGAAGGAAAACTGGTGTAAAAATCAAGTTTTACATAAATTAAGTGCTTGGGCTTTAGTTTTTTTGTCCTAGTGATAGGTTTACTGCCCATAACTTGGAGATATCCTGTATGGAATTGCGCAGGATTACAATCTCAGATGCGCAATTTATAGGAACTGGGAGAACCGCTCTATATTTAAAATGTAGCAAGACATGGAGCAGGAAACGATTGTACAGGAAACGGCGAAGATGTGCCTTATTAATGATGATGTTGACGAAATCCTTTTGACACGATTTAGATATGGTAAAGGATTTGCTGCTGTCAAGTCGAGGTCGAGTAGGTGCTGGGATGACACCTTCGTCAGGTTCGTCGCCTGGTCGACAGGAGATCCTGCGAGTAGATGGCCACAGCCCCACACTGGTGACGGCAGTGGTCCACCTCAAGTCACCACCTCCTCCTCCTCCACCACCTCTGGCAGCGTCAAGTTCAACGACGACGTCTTGGAGGGCTGTGCAGAGAGGTGATCATCTTGGCGAAGCTATGCAGGTGCAGCCTCAAGTGTATGTCAAGGCAAACGATAAAAATGTGACGAATACTCCAAGTCACCTCCGCGGTATTCCTAGTGGACGCGATGACGGTATTTCTAAGCCTCATCAACTGGCGAGTACTTTGAATTATCAACATACGAGTTCGACAAGGAGTCCTCCTCATGTTGGTTCTCATTATCGTCAAGATGAAGGGCAAGTTCAGGTAAGTTAATAAACCAAAAAGACATGCTTCATGAAGCTACGGTGCTTCCTTCCTTCGACACTCGTTAGTAGACCACACTTCGCTTTCAAAACCAGTCGCACACATTTTAGCAACGGACATGCATCACTCTCGCTTTAAGCCAATTTGCAAAAGTGCTTCGGTATAGTGGGCCCAATCAGTTAGTGTGTGGACAAGGAGTCAGGATGCCATGCTCCACTGTGCATTGCGGTCGCCAACGTTTTTTGTCGTACCTCAGCAGTGGTCTCACCAGCTACCTTATATCGTTGAGCAGGAGCATTGTTGCTGTCTAATTACGAAACACCCACGCGACAACCCGGAACTCCTCACATTATAAAAAGTTCTTAAACTTGAGTTTACCGTCATTAACTTTCAAGCGCAAATATTATTGTCGCGAAATGGAGTTTCATCAGATTTGTTCCTGAAAATTTAATTCCTGTGATTAATTAAAGTGTGAAACCAAGGCAGAATGGCAAGCCACGACTATTATTATGAGTACGAGTACCACGACTATGAAAAGTTTTATCGTCGCTTGAGTGATCCGTCGGAGGTGTCTTCGGACAGCGGTGTCGGGCCACCTACACCGGATCGGGTAAAATGAATTTCTAAGGAAATCCCCAATATGGAATCGGAACAAAATTATAAAAAGATTGATCATGAAATTGACGAATGAAAACATACTGGTTTTTGATGTTATTGTTCGAGTCGACTGCTACACAATTAAACTTTAGCCAGGCGCAGTGTTATGTTTATTTGTAGCATTGTAGGCATTTTATTTATTTTATTGACACTGATTTTTAAACCTGCTTGGCAGCATTATTAGTATTCAGGGGGAAATAAAGGTTTATAATATCTCTCAAGGGGAGGGACAGATGAATAATTTGATTAAATACATTCGTCGATAATGCACAAAAACCAGCCCTAATTAACATTTTATTGACGTTTCTGATTATTTATTATTCTCGACACCTTATAGGTCCCCATCTACGAGGCCTTGCCGCCAGGAACATCATCACACTTTCGCAATCACTCCCACGATGACTCGGATTCTGGGAACTCTACAGATAGGGTGAGTGCAATGACCTTTCTCAAATACGTTGGGAATACCTGCTCCGAAAAAACTTTATATTTTGTAAACAAAAATTATTAATACTGAACTGTCTGGGATGAGGCAAATGACACACGCTATAATTGTTAATTTGGATCTTATCCGAAATTGTCTATCAAATATCCACTTAATAATGAATATTGTCAATTTCATCCGCAAAAAACTCGTTTTGTTAAAACCTTGCTTCCTTGTTATTCATTTTTTCAGAGTCCCAAAGAAGAGCACTCTGGAGACGAGACTCCAATTACAAAATCTGCAATTTCAAACATTGCTGTTCCTGGAGAAAATGGAGTTGACACTGCGTCGACCTCTTTAAGCATTATACCCAATGAGACTAGACCAAGGAAAGGATTAGGACTCACCCCTTCCAGTCACAGCAGTGACAAAGTAATGATCGTGTCTGGCGACAGTCAAAACATGGTTGTGGATTTGAGTGCAGTGCCACCGGATTTACGGGATGCCATTATTTCTGGAACTGCGCTCGTGGCCCTCCCTGATGGACTCAAGCAGCAGCGTCTCGAACCGGGTTACACGATGATCGCCATTCCTCAAGATCACGATTACGAAATCCTCCCTTCCCCAAAGCATCACCCTCCAAAGGATCCCAAGGAAGCAACATCAGAAGGACAGCATAATTATGCCACCAAAAACTTAGCACGGGTTTGGGACGTTATGCAACAGAAAGGCAAAGGGAAAAGAATAACAACAGTTTTACCATATCATCCTAATCAAGACTCTCATGTAAGACAAACCTTTTGGCATTTCTATAAGTAAATTACAGGAATTGGCGTTCCAGGAAAAGCTATGTCGCGAAAACAACCTTCGGACAAATGTCGCTAGGAAAGATTGATTTTTGCCATTATCCTCATGCAAAGATTACGTTGGTATCTCGTTTCACTAGTATTATGATTAGGCAAAAGCCAAACCTGCTCATTCTCAAATCTCGGTTTGTGGCTTTGTCCTTCTTTGTTAGCTAACATTGGTGGTATAATTTTTCTGGCCTCAGAATCCACTGTTAGAATGTGTGTATCTGTTATTCGAATGTCAAATATACTTTTTTATTCGGAAAATCCCAACATTCTTTTTAAGTTTAAGTTTTCCTAGAATATTCAATTGATTCTTGGATTCTGCTCAAGTTTTTAGGTGTTTGAAAAGCCATAGCTAGATTTTGCTTTAACAAGTGAAGAACGCTAATTGGAGAGCAGCCATAATTATAACTTTTGCATACCGCTTTGGACTTGGCCGTTATCGAATTGGCTCTTGGAATTTAGTGAATGTTGAATTAAACGACCGAGCCAAGAAGTAAACAATATTTAAAAGAGAAATGCGATACAAGGCACATCATGGGCATAATTTGCGAAATTGAATCCGCCAATTTGAATGGACGAAAAGGGCGATTCAGAATTCCATCCATCACTCGAGAAAAGGTGAAACAATGGGAGGCAAAAGTAATGCAGTGCCCTACACTCTTCTCATATTAATTATTTGGCGGAGGATAGTCGATGTGTATTATAATCCACAAAATTATGGTTTTCAGCGTCTTTGGTCAGGCCTACTATGCAAATGCACTTTTCTTGATGTGTTACTTTTACGAGGTGGCATATTACAGTGGACTTTCGATTTTGTACACCCTTTTACAGTACAATTTCCGTTACAGGGCACTTTTTAGAGGTGTTATAATAGGACTTAGTCCCATAAGGTCCCATGTTAATACACTTTTTTTACAGTACATCTTTCATTACAGTACACGTTTTTTGCATCCCCCAGAGATGTACTGTATCGAAAGTCCACTGTATGAAGAAATTTACATAATGCCTTGAAAGACCTTGAGAATCCTTCAACTTAACCGGCACGCCAAAAAATTCGCACACACAATGGCGATGAGTGTGTCCCTTATCATCGACAATAATTCACAACCACTTGCACTTTGGGCTTAAAATGTTGCATGAACTTGAGAGATTTTCAATAAAAATAAAAGTATATAGGCAGAAAATAAACAAGAAAGGCATGAAGGCTTTCCAACTTAATTGCCTCTCTGTTAGACTTGAAAATATATGTATTCGTGATGTACTGTAAAAACAACGGTTTTAAATATGTTTGTTTTTCTCAAATTTGTTCGACAAAGATTCACCGTGTAAAGTGACCATGTTTTGACGTTTAAATTAGTGACATGCAACAACCATTTTCAATTTTTTGTCCAAAACGTTCAATGTCCGTTAACTTTACAAACATGGTTTTTGCTCTTATTTACAAGCATGATTGGAGACAACAGTGTCCTCGAATTCTTTCATTTCTTTTAGAATTTTGCGAAGGTGACATCACTTTTTGGCAATTTGGTTTCCAGCTCACAACAATGAATTCCATTCCAATTTCAGTAAATGGAATTTCCCGTCCTTTGATTTAAAGGAATCCCACTCCAATTTTTAATGTGGAAACTAATGCTTATGTCGTGCTGTCGTTATTCGTGCCAAAAAGCTACCAACTAATTCGTTGTGCTGCTGGCTGTCCTTGAATAATCAAAAGTATTTCTTGTTGATGTGATGCTACCAATCAGCACAATTTAATTTATGTCTTATATGGAACATGTTATGAGTATCCCATGTTGTTCTACACTCACTTTAAAGCCCGGAACTGCAGACTAGCAGGTACCATACTCTATAGCCGGTTCATTACTTTCCTACTCACGTTTTGACTTGGGTTTAATTGTACAGTGATGGTATGATATGTAATTAACAATGCCCACGTCAAAGAACTAGGAAGCATGCTTAATTCAAGATGGAGATGAGAGCTACCGGCTTATGCCCCGATTAATATTTAACTTGCAAACACGGAACAACGTAAACAAAAACCAGCTTATAGCGGAATAGCGTCTTTATTTTGTTGACAAACTGTGATGAGCTCATTTCAGTTCAAATAGCCGCAGTCCTGCCATGAATTTAGACGAGCGAAATGCTTTTGGGAGCAAAACAGCCACTTCCATGCAAATGACATTGGCTTCCCAAAATGGTATTTAGGTGGATTTCTAGTTGTCGCAGTCTGCAATATACACTTTGTTATGGACCCTTTGTTTTTTGCATAGTGAATGAGATGGTAAATATTAATGGGAAAGAAAACGTTTATCTTCACATTAGCAAGATGATCATGAAATTGAAGAAAAGGAAAATATGTGAAGGACTGCCAAAAGGCTTTGTCATCGTCATGTCTGAATGCATCTTGAAGGAGTTTTTTCTCCATCTAAATTGCCCCTAACATTCGGCACTATGCCTATTATTCTAACAGTAGATAACAAATCATTCCTCTAGGAAATAATTCTGCGGAATCGAATGAATATTGTAAAGAGACGTAATGCCAAAGCCACAAAGTCAAAGAACTCAAGCGAAACCGAATTCTTATCACGGGTTGATATTGGGTTTTTTAATTTTTAATGACAAAGGTGTCATTACAAAGAAAAGATGACGGGATGAAGGTGACAGTGACAATTGGCAGGCATTGTTGAGGCCATTACTTAATGGTTCTTATTATCTCAAGTATCGATGTAAAATAGTTTGCCAAAAATTCATAATTGCAACTACGTGTATTCATGGCTTGTGTCAGTTATGTGCGGAGGCTAAAGATGCACCAGCGATTTTCTTTCACTCTCATTATCGGGAAGGACTGCAAATGACGCCTTTCAATGTACCATCATTATTAGCCTCAGACTAAAATGATCAGCCCGAAGCACCTGATCCTTTAATCAACTCCGCCTAATTATGTTATTAATTCTTTTTTCTTTTCAGACGACTGCTGACTTTACAATAGAAGGTCAACCCCTCGCCAGACAGACGAAGCGGGTGAAGCGATTAAAGACTCGGCGATGTTTCTGTCGGATAGCTGGAATCTTTATATTTTTGATAGCATTCCTAGGGGTCATTGTCACGCTTAGTCTTGTCTACACGAAAGGGAAGCACTACTTTGGACCTGTCTGAGACAAAGCTAATTTGTATCCCGTATTTGCAAATTCTAATTTGTTCATATCGTTTTCGTATAAAAATTATTGCTTAATTTAAGAATATGCTGGGAATGGAGTGACATTCGATCAGAAGCATAAGAACACTTTGGTTTCAGCCTGCCTGAGATAATTAATTGGATGTACACAATTAAAGCAATTCGACTGTGCATCTTGACTGTTTAAATCATCATGAATTGTACATGCATGCTGGTGCAAATAAATTGTTGAAGTTTCAAAATTCCGCAGATTCTACCCAAGGGAATCCATTGTTCAATTGTATTCCGATTAATTTACATAATGCTTGAACTATTCCGTAGTTACATGGCAGTTAACAATTTACAAATCATACATGTAAACTACGGCTTTGAACTGAAGAAATAAGACATGATTTGTTAGGAGCAAAAACCTGTGCCTTGCTGCCGAAGGATGCGAGCGTAAAACTTGGATTAAATTGTTAAAATTATTTGCTCAACGCACATTATTTTGGCAAGTCCCATCCTTCAACTTGACATGGGTAGGATTCTTAATACACCGACAAGGACAATACTCGAGCTTAATTCGACAGTGGGACGCGACAATAATAATGAATCCTCATTTACTACGAAGAAGAGTCATTATAAATAAAAGTCTCTAAGATATTTCGGCAATAAGAAAAAATGCAGAAATCTGCATGTGATTCCGCATTTTTGGTCGTTGAATACGATTGTGCAGATTTAGAGTGACAAGCAAAAAGTATTTTACTTTGGACAAATTGTTTTAAGATCTTGACAGTAAGTGCAATTAATTTAATTATCTTGAATACTTTTACATGTCATTAGGCTTCATGATCTTCAGGCTATATTACGCCTCTCAAGCCATAAGTCACAGCTCCCGAACGTATGGATGAACTAGAATGAAACAATCAAGATTAGTCGTAATACTTCAAAGTGATTTATGAAGTTTGCAAACAAACCGAAAGTTCGGACGGTTGGAGCTAAGAATCCTCCCGAACCAGTCTTGGATTTGAACAGAACACCGACAGATGACAATGGGACTGGAGCTGTATCCGATGACAAAATTTGTTGAAGATCGAAGAATGGGATAACAGATTGCCCTGCATCTTGCTCCAAGGAACTTGCATCAAATTCAATGAAATACTGGGAGTCATCCGTGATTGGATACGGCTGGGAGGGGCCAACTTGCTTCAATGGAGAATTGGCCTCGCTCAAGTCAAACTTCTGACGGCTGTTGCCTGACGTCGTCTTTGCACGTTTGAATTCAACCTTTGAAGATGCGGAAGGTGGTTCGTACACATGGTGTGTAACTCCGGCTTCCAAACTGAGGGCGTTTCCCTCGAGTCTCCAACGTAAACCTGTGACAACTTCCGTCAACCCTGCGGTAACTTCATCCAAGTTGATCCTTAGAAACCCACTGGTTCCCAAGTGTACCCGTTCCGGATTTGGATTTGGTATCAACCAACTGAGGGTAGTTTCATCAATACTTCCATCAGCACGAAGCTTCCCTTCCTGAATCTGTGTGGAGCATATTTGGAGCATATTTGGGTGTTTAAAATTGAAAGTTATCATACGTTCAAATGAACAGTGTTATTCCACTGTTCAAATCGGAGTCCTGTGACTACAAACCCGTCACTGTATTTGGCAATACGAGGTGAAATGTCAAAGTAGTGGCGTCCTTCGGGAGAAAGCGGGTCGTTGCAAACGCAAAGGCAAAGCTCACAATATTCTGGCGTCACCAATACCACTCCGCTTTCCATTTCCCACCTTTCACGAACTTTCACCGCCTTATTCCCGCTGCACGGCAAATTCTGCTCATCAAATTTTTCACTAGCTGAAACGAAGATTTAGATGATGATTTGAAAAGGAAAGTAGGCAAAATCACAATAAGTACTGTTATGCTTCAATCCTGCTCGTTGCATTTTGTCGTTCAATTTAAGCCACTCGTAATTTCTTCCACTGTCAGCCTTTGCAGGGCAGAAAGTTACTTCTCTTGATGTTCGAACGCACTGGAAATAACGCTGTCATGATCAATTTCAATTCAATTCAAGACACAATTTACCCGTCTTGCTCTGTTAGGGCATTTTGAAGAATTCATACATTCTGACTCTGGATGATGGCAGTGTGAGTTTCTATACAAATCGCAATGAGAAGTCTTATTGGTGCAAGTCGGTGTTGGATTTCGATAATCTCTGCAAGTGCCAATGCATCTTCCATTCGGACTCAGCACCAGTTCCGATTCCAAATAACCCTGAAAGTAGAAACAATTGAAAAAACATTATCGGGATAATATGTCACTATTCCCTATCTTTCCGTTTGTAGACGCCGCCGGCAAGAAAATGTCAGCCGAAATATTTTAAATCTGAACATTTTTCCAAACCAAGGTAAGTAGAGCCTTACTGGGAATGCATTTGAGAATTGAGCAGACAAGGTCACATTAGGACTCCTGGAATCCGTGTAGCCGCAATTAACCAGCATCCTTGTTTTACACTCTTTCTGTGGTGGATCTGAAAAGATAAAGGAAAATCAAGGCAGGCCTGAAGCACTTCTTTTACAGAAATAATTAGAACATTAGAGTAACCTGGAAGTATTGGCAAATCTGGGTGAGTTTGGCAATCCAAAATTCCCCATTCACCGGAAAGTGTATAAGATGGCGTAAGGATTCCACGATAAATTGGAACTCCGCTCGTGTCCAATAAAACGGGTTTCAAAACAACTTTAAGGTGTTCCAAACGGAGCCCAGTATTTGAATCCACGCATGCTCCATTTTGAATGTCACACGGTTTAATAGTTCCATTTTGACTCATGGGAACATATTCATAACCAATGCAATCCACAGCCGTCCCATTTAAATAAATTCTTCCATTTGGATCTGTAATTGAAACTAGTCTACTCTGAGCCAAAAATTTCGTAAACAACAAAAGAAATTACTGGTAGGTGGCGATAGTTTCACTCCGTTGTAGTAAACTTCTCCATCTTGGATGTAAATTCCAGGAGGGCAATTTGGCGCAGTCTCGTGTGGAGACTCTTTGCAGCTCCTAGGGACCTGGTCACATTTGAATCTCTTCGGGGAAACATGAGTTCCAATGTCGACGCTTCCGTCAATAGAAGCAATTCGGTACTTCCGCTCTAACCTTGTCTTCAGTACTGATTCGATTTCGAGCCCAATTTTTTCCAAGTCTAATCTAGGTCCATTCTCTGTTGGTTAAAGGTTAATGTCCACTACATAATATTACATTATACACCTTACACTATTCTATATTGTTACCTATTTCAGTTTTCCAGGCCAAATACGCACTATTTGCCAATGTAAGTATTGCAAATTTCATGTCGGAAATGCACAAATAAAGTGCAGCGTCTATTAAAACCTCAAATTTTGTGTGTATTTGTCCATTTGCGTTATTTCCGTAGCAGTATATGTTTAGCGGGGATCCGCTTGGATCCCACTTGTTCAATGGCTGATCAAACGAAACAGTCGTTACTCGAATTTGTGATATAAATTAACAATCAATGGCTTACTATATTATTCAGAAGTCGTTCTAGAATTCGGATTAAATGATTCTCCTCTCCAAGAATATTCATTTGATTGTGAATATACGCACTGAGATTTGTCACTGTCATATCCTGGAATGTATCTGTTGGACATTGTTTTAAAGTCAGCTAACTTACTCAGTTTATAATGAGGTGGGTTAATACTTTCGTTTTCTTTGGTGGCAACATGCGTCACCCAAGTTGGGTACAGTTCACCCATTGTGCGATTCACCTCTTCCAGCCAATCAGCCTCTGAATTGATTGACAGACGCTCAAATACATAGTGAACTGTCGCAGCCATAGCGTTCACTTCAATCCACTTTAATCTTCCTTGGTCATTTTCTCCAGTCGGTTTGATTTTTCCAAATGAGATAGCCTCTTCACTATAGTATAAAAACCGAATTAGTTAACAACGGGAACAATATGACATAACTAATGGACCTTGTCATTACATTGTGCTTAAATCAATCGCAGGATTGACCTGAGTAAAGGCTTTGTTCCGAATCAGCTCCAGGTCAACCGGGCGAAGGAGCTTGACACATTTTTTCAGATATTTCACATTCAACTTCGTACTGAAAGAATCAAGAAATCCTGTCCTATTTGCTGTAAATTCCTGTTGATAAAAATCACAGAATTCAGTCACCCTTGTGAGACTTATATTACTAGCAAACCTTACACTATTTTTGTTTGTTAGAATCGAATAAATAGGTTTCATAGTGTCTATCAAAAGAATCGTCAAATTGTCCATGCGCCGATTGAAATAGGCCCATTCGGGACTACTGCTGAATGGATCCCTGGAATCTACAAAATGATTCAGTGATTTCTTTTATCAATCACCGTACATTATCTCTAGTTTCTCACCATTTCGCGTGTCAAGGTTAAACACCGTTCTTCCGGTTTTCTTCTGGGTTTTAACTGCATGTTCCAACTTAACTTGACTATCACGTGCTATATTCGGTTCTGGCATTCCGGTAGATAGTATTGTAACTTGGACGTTTTCGGTGGTAGGCTTTGCGCTTGGAATTTCAGGCGCCACTGTCGTCATTGGCGCACGCTCCGTAGTTGTTTTTAAGTCTGGCATACCTTTGGTGGTTGCTTTTTGTTTTATGTCAGAAAATTCACTTGTCATTGTCACAGCTATCATGCTTTCGGTAGCAACTGTTGTATCAGGAACGTTATTGGTAGTTGTATTTATTTCTGGCGCCAGTATCATATTTTCGTTTTGCTTTGACGACATTTCCGTTGTTTCTGCTAGCTGTCCCGTGCCAGTCATTGTCGGTATTACTTTGACAGCATCCATGTCTACATCCCTTGATTCTGGCACTTGCCCTTCCGGTTTTACACTTTTGTCATTTACTGGTTGCTGAATCAGAGAAAATTTTGAAGTCTGGCTTATAGGTTCGCTGGTAATGCTGGATAAATTTTTAAGTGGCTTGGCAGTTTTGTTGCCATTCGCTGTAATTACGGACCTACCATTTGCTACTGCGCTCAGCACTTGCTTTGGCTTGTTCGTTGTTGTTGTCGCCTTGGTTGTTATCAGTTGCCCACCATCCAATTTGTTTAGAAGCTTGTGTGAAAAAGGTCCTTGGAGTTTTGGTTTCGGAGTGGTCGCCAGCGTCGTCTTTGATTTTTTCGCCTCGACAGCCATTAATCTAGCGATTGCGACGAATGCTAGCAATTGGACGAATATCTGTGCACATGGAGCACACTTTCCTACACTTATTTTTAAATACATTCCACCCGCGTTATGTCTTTAGAGATAAAACTCCAGTCCGAATACTTGAAGAAAATTACAAAGGCAAAGACCTAAACAGGTTTACAAATAAAGTGTTTCAATTTCCTGCTAACGATTTTACGATCGCCAATTAACTTGAACTAGAGTCATAAAGCAACAGCAGTAAAAATTCCAGGCGTATTTAGTACATTCAATCATTCGTACCAATTTACTGGTGAACAAAATGAAACCAACATGGCTGTGTGTTTGCAAGGAACCTCAATCACCGGGTTACGTTTTTCATGAACTCGACTTCGATTTAAAATGATATGAATGAATGATACTTCAAACACTTTTTTAAGCTTACGACACGGATTTGGCATTCTTTTTTAGCAAAAGATTCGGTGGTCCTGACGAGGTCAGTGATTTTTTTCCAGCTGCCATTGCTAACTTTATGTCATTCCGCCATAATGGCAAGTCTAATTTTACCTTCTAAAGTCTACATGTTGTATTAGCTTTCAGACTCAAAGCAAAATAATAGTTGTTTTAACAATAAAACTCCATTGGAGGAAGTGTATAAATATTTCTAAACGCTATTTCAGTGCTGCGTGTTCTATCAACCAATGCAAAAAATATCCAAGAAGGGACGGTCGTCGGCGTATTGAATTACGCAAAAATGTTCTGTTTTTTTAGGGAATTTGATCCATCATCGGGGCGTTAATAGTTATTCGTCTGTCAGTAACTCGGGTTTTGCTAAGAGGCGAAATAATTACAAAGAATGAAAATCCATTCAATATTTGGCAGCGGTTGAATAGAGTCAGAGATTGAAGTTATTACAGCAAGCTTAACTTCATTGGGTCAATCATGGCTTCGTGTAAAAGTTTTGCTAAGTTCATCCTCATATCATTCGCTGTGTGCCTTATTCAAAGTCTCCAAGTATTGGCTGCAGATCCGACCGGTAGGCAAACCAATTTTATTGGCGCTTTTATGTCACTCAAAACTGTCTAAAACTTGATCATTCTATTTGGAATTAATTAGACATTTCAAGACTTCGGCAGGATCTTTTGTCCGGATATGACAAGAATGCCAGACCCATTCAAAACCACATGAACACTACCGTTCTGCAAGTGAGCCCTTGGCTCAGAGGTTTCGAATTTGTAACGAACAATAAGAATTAAAATCGAATTTCGATAAAAAAAAGTTAATCTGAAATCCTTTTAGGACGAGTCAAGATCAATTTTTACAGTTCACTGTTGGACCGTGCTGGTAACATAGCATATGCAAAGATAAAATGCAAATAAATGTTTTGGTGTTTATCAACTTGTAGAGATGGAACGACGACCATTTGAAATGGGATCCAAAAAACTACGGAAACATGACGATTGTGCATTTTGCTTCACATGAAATTTGGCAACCTGATTTGAGCGTCTATAATAAGTAACACACTAAATATTATTCAATTGTATTCAATTAATTGTTGGACTTTGGAACCACTTCCTTAACGAATAGTTTCGACCAGAGCGAGGTTGACCATTTTGGAAACACTCGGATCCTTGCCTTCAGCAGTGGAATTGTTGTCTGGGTTCCTCCCACGAGATTCCAAGTTGGTTGCGAGGAGGATCTCCGACAATGGCCGTACGACACTCAGACGTGTCACATTGTTCTTGGGTCTTGGGCGCACGATGGTAATGCGCTGGATTTAACGCTTCCAGTGAATACGACCACAGTAAGTCGCCATGAAACAGTTCTAAAAAAAAGCGTCAATTAATTATTTCTGTTAAGTTTGATGGTAGCGAAGTCGTGTCAAACAGGGAATGGGCAATCGTTTCAACCAAGTTGCAAAAGCGCTCCATCACTTTTAGTGGTGTTTCCTATCCGGATATTCTCCTCTCCGTAACTATCAAGCGTCGATCTGGAACGCACACGTGCGCAGTCGTCGTCCCGGCATTGGGTGAGTTCCATACTGTATAGTTGAATTTGTTTTCTTATTTCGCATTATATCAATATAGCAATTTCAACTGCCATTTTGATTTCCTTCTGGCTTCGGCCGGGAGCTGCTGAGCGCTTGGCACTAATCCTTTTGATCATCATCATCAACGCCCTCTACCTAAACCGGATTTATGTTCAAATTACGACACACGGTGACCGAGTCCCATTAGTCCGTAAGTACACGACATTTACTAATGAAAACTATGAAAACTATAGAAATGTGGATTTTCTTTTCTAGTACTTTTCTACCGTGATTCTCTGATTATGGTGTCAGTGGCGCTGGTATGGACGATTTGCTTGCGCTACTTGGCAGCTACTAAGCGCACTTCTCCTGTCCCACTTCCGGGCTTCATCGAAGGTTTTCTGGGGAGCTTCCCGGCTAAAATCCTGTGCCTTGACCCTCGCCCTGCCGCAGGGACTGGAGCGTCTTCTGAAAATGACGACGACGGTAAACTCGTGAGTAGTGGAAATCCACACCAGGCTGACTGGGCTTGGCTGGCTCATCTTCTGGACAGGGTGGCCTTCGTGTTATATCTCATAGTGTACATCTGCTTCTACATCGCCATGCTCTAAACGAGGTCAACGCCCTTCCAATTATGCCAGAGAAATAAGTGGGTAGTGGTATTCAATTTCAGTACATTTTAATGTTGTACAGCCTGTAAAACTCCCTTTTGTGCCTGAACTTTAAAAATGTGTCTCTGGAATGAAACAATTTGACCAAATAAACGAAAAATTGTGTATTAATCAATTGATTCTTAAAATATTTTCGGCTTTGCAAAATCAAATTGTTCTTTCTCTCCTTTCCCCCTCTGCAGATTTTTTTTATTTCGCAGGAGAAAGCGGAAACTTGAGACCCTCCTGTGTACCTCTTTTTTTGTTCTTGCCGTTTTGTTAAATTAATTGAAATAAATCAACTAATTATCCACATCGTAGATCGTAGCCGTTACAGGAGGATGCGTTTAGTTCAGTAACAAGAACGTCGAGAAGTGTCCGGGATAAAAAAAAAGGGTGGGTGACATGACATGTGATATTTGAGTTAATTCTTCTGGCATTAAATTATTCTTTGATTGATTAGGTATATGCCGTAAACACAGTAGAAGTCACTTGTCCAGAAATACTGAAAAAAGGATGTCTGCATCGATGAGGCTCCGAACCCTGTTTTCTTCAACTCTCCGTCAAAACAGAAATCAATGTCATCCTGGACTTTGGTATTCGTCTTCGTCCACCGACACACAATCCATGTTTGAACGACTTAATTGGGATCGACTGATTAGAGACAACGACATAATGGAGAATCTTGAGCGCCGTGAAGAGAAAAGGAACGTTGACAACCTTCGCAAGCTCTGGCATCAACTACAAACTCAGCAAACTGGAAGCAACCGATTTGAATTAGAAGGCACACTGGTCAAGGAAGCACTGTGTTACCCGAATGATACACACCGAGCAGCCATCGAATGTGGACATAGCCCGAAAGTAATTCGAACGTCAGGCCAGCCACTCCTGATGGAGAAACCGAAAGAATTGCACGAAGTAAGAACCCCGTGGAGGGAGACTGACAGAAGGGGACTCCTAGTTGTTCATGATTTCCAGTAAATGTTTACCTTTTATTGTTAGCTCGGCGAAAAAACTGACTATATAAGGAAGAATAACTTGGGAGATATAATTGGTACGCGTGCCTACATTCTTCGGGTAAGTTGGTGATACGAGGAAGCTACGGTTTTTACCGTCTAAATTGTTGATTTTAAAGGGGTTTCTGGCAGAATTAGAGCAAGCGTTGGTGAATTTTACATTAGATGTGCTTCGAGATGAAGGATTCCAGCTTATATCGGTTCCAGACCTCTTATACTCCCATGTAATCGAGTCCTGCGGATTCCCAGTGAAATCAGAAAGAAATATGGTGAGAGCATCTTTTAGTCATCTTAGTACTCAATGTGTTGTTCATTGTTTCATTACAACTTATTTCCCAATTTAGGTTTATGAGATAGTAACGGAAGATGGAGAAGAGGCAGTTTACTTGTCTGGAACTTCGGAGATGGCAATTGCGGGGTATCTCGCAAACCGAACTTTCGTCAAGTCCCAATTACCCTTAAAGCTAGCCGCATTCAGTCGGTGCTTCCGTGCTGAGACATCCCACTTGGAGGAAGAACGTGGAATTTATCGGGTCCATAATTTTTCCAAGATAGAGATGTTCGGGGTTACAGCGGCTGAGTCAGGGACGGAAAGTGAAGACCTTCATCTTTACTTTTGCAAGCTCCAGGAGAAGACTTTTGGGCAACTTGGGCTTCACTTCCGTGTATTGGAAATGTCCCCGAATGAGCTTGGCTCTCCTGCTTACCGCAAGTATGACATTGAAGCCTGGATGCCAGGGAGGAATCAATTTGGAGAAATCTCCAGCTGCAGTAACTGCACCGACTATCAATCTCGTCGTCTCAACATTCGGTACAAAAACAGAGAAGCAGATAAGAGTCCATTTGCACATACAGTGAATGGGACAGCCTGTGCTATTCCTAGAATGTTAATTGCCTTGGTTGAAACTTATCAAAATGAAGATGGGACCGTGACCCTGCCTCCTCTACTCCAAAAATACATGCACTCCAAGTGGGAATCAAAATTAAAACCACTAGTCAACGTTAGCAGGTTCATGAAGAATCGTTCACTACAAGAAAAAGTGTTTCTGCATTACGATTCCTGGAGGAAATGAAAATCTCCCAAAAATATTTTGTTACCATTATCCTCAACCTTGTGAATATTAGGAATAAGAACTCCCTGCAAAACTACTACAAAGCTTAAAACTCTGAACAGACTAGACTAAGTGGAAATTGTTTGCTAACGAAAGTCACTCTTCATTCAGCAAGTAAAGTTACTTGAACCCCCATTTATTTAACAAGTTATTTCTTTTGAAAGAAAGGCTTTCAATCCTGCTTCAAACGTACGCATGCATATGTTACAAGGTTTAAGTTTACGCCCAGAATTCTCCCTCCAGGGAAAAAGATTAAAATTACATGATTTTGATGTATTCGTGGTTGCTGTTTCTATTCCATATCCATGTTGGCTGGAGACGACGAGGACGGAGATCGAGCGAATCTGTCAAATGACCTAAATCGCTTCAAATCGCTAGCTCCAGAGGTTGCAGCGAAAAGATTACGACAGACCTTGTTCTGATTAGGACCTAAATAAAATTAAAAATTAGTAATCCCCTCCCACTC
This sequence comes from Pseudachorutes palmiensis, assembly GCA_009869845.1. Lineage (NCBI taxonomy): Eukaryota > Metazoa > Arthropoda > Collembola > Poduromorpha > Neanuridae > Pseudachorutes > Pseudachorutes palmiensis. The sequence continues at coordinate 23,743 of VNWY01000071.1, read as the reverse complement.
CAGGAGTTCCCAATGTCAGCAGATTTTACATGTGACACTGTTCCGAGCTTCCATCCGAGCTGAAGCGATGGCTTCCTTGGTTAATTCTTCGGTCGATCTGTAGCCCAAATAGTTCAATGATTCACGTGACAAAGAAAAGAGTGGCTTGTCTTGCTTATTCATCCAAATAGTGTGGTTTGTCCTTGTTCCAAAACGTGGACCTCGACTGTTGACCCTGAAAACAAGAATAATTTAAGATAAGTGGTGGATCAATGAAACCTTGGTTTATGTTTATGTATATTGATTGAGTTCTTACTTTGCCCTTGAATTTGACCGACAGAGACTCTGAGTTTGCAAGGCATGCAATGCATCTTTTCGGAGTCTACTTTTTTCATTATCCGATCGATTTGAGTCGCCAGAAGGAACAAGTTTCATTATGGCTTGTAACTTGTCTGGAACAATCGGTGTCGAATAGAGACCAGAAGTAGAGAACTTTCCAGGATTTGGAGAATGGCTCGTTCGAAGCTTCAAAGTGTCCTTTAGAAAGGATGTCCAGCTCATGAGCCCTAGAGGAACAAACGCCTTTGTCGCTGGTAGGAGAATTTCCCCTCCGTGGAAATAACGCAAAGCCTTTACCATTGACCTCGGATAGGTCAACGCTGCCGAATCCTCCGGTTCGTTTTTGTGTAGGGTTAACATATCCACGAAATTGATTCGCATCTGATAAGTTTTGGCTATCATTTCAACGAACGCCTTTGGCACGAGACCTTTGATAAACTGCTTGGAGTTAACGTCAATGTCCAATCTGTCCTTGGTGGTATCCGCAAAGTAATACATTTCGTTTGAGTCACGTGGCACGCGGAAGAAGACGTAGAGAATATTCCTGACACCTTCAGCGTTTTCCAGTGGGGAAGTTGAGGAAGTAATTGAAGCTATAGAGTCACTTCTCGGAAACCGTGTGGTTACGGGTTTAGCAGATTCAGATTGCTGTGTGATCCAATCAAAATCCGAAATCATTCCTTTCAGAGCAGTACTGACCAGAGGCATTCTACTGATATCTGGGCACAGCTCTTCTTTTGTGGCAAAAATTTGACGGACTTCAGTTTCCAAAGACTGTTCAAATGTTTCAAAATTGCTGACGTTGAATGGAAGAAACGTCCTCAGTTCCTTCACGGGATGATAGTAGCTGGATGAGTTGAAGTAGCGATAAGTAAAGTGAAAGTCAGATGGATCAAATTGACCGCAGTGAGTCGCATCCCTTGTTAGCTGCTCCAATATGAACTCCTTCAATTGATCAATCTTCCCATCCAGTGTCCCATCCAATTTTGACGGCTCTGTGGGTGGATTGCTTTCAACTATCCCTTCCGTGGAAGTTGTTGGAGATGTATTCCCTCCAAACCCTTCCTTTTCAAGTTCCCCTCCTATCTTGACTTGCTCTGTCTTCGGGGTAGTCATTCCAGCATTTGCCAACAGACTTGCATCTTCATCATCCAACTGAATCGATTCCCCATTTCCAAACAAAATTACATCTCCTTTACTCAGCGGAGTACATTCGCCTTCTTCCGGCTCAATTGAACTGCTTTCTTCCAGCTGCATGAGATCATTCAATCCCCCTTTGGAAATCGGGGAATATTTGGAAATTGGAGAGTAGCTGAGGTCATAGTCAATCTTCTCATCAAAGTTGGGGAAGGAGTTGAGGTCAATGAGGAGCCCGACGTATGTTTTCATTGCTGCTTTACATAAAATCCAATTCAGTTCATATCTCAATAGCTTACTTTAGTGTACAATTTACCTGTTTTATTACAGTGTTCCAATTAAAGTGGCGCGAGTCCAGTAGTGCAAGAGAAGTGTCTATTTTTAGTCACTAGTTGAAGCCATATAAAATAGGAAAAGATGAATGAATACCTGAATCATGTTACAAGACTATAGTGATACATTTTGGTGACTTACGTTAGTAAAAGGAAGCACAGGGAATGATAAAAGGTGATAACCGGTCTACAGTCCAAACTCCTGGAATAAAACGGTCCAAAAATGAATGGTTTGAAGATTATGCCTTGCCATGTAGAGTATGAATAAATCTTGTTTTACCCAGTTGTTGTGGAGTGTTTGTGGACTGTATGGTGTGTCAAATGTTGACACGAGGTCAGTTGACCCTGTCCAAGTGTCAGCTGGGCCAGTGACACGGACGGGTGTTTGGAGTGGAGTGACGAGCGCTCGTTGCCTTGCCTTGCCCGCTTTCCTTTGACCCTCCCTCCCACACTTCCCTCCAAACAGACAGACACCAATGGACCCCTGACACACAATTCCCAGTCAATTGACAATTGACACAACCATCATGTCAATTGACTCACTACTCAGGCAATAATCCAAATTAAGAAAAACTATCATTATTTTATTCCTTGATTTATAAAATAAAGAATTGTCCTTAATGTACAAGAGGTGAAAGCACCCGTTTTAACAATGAGAAACCCATTCATCCCCCTCAAGAAACCGACGCCAAGGCCTTAACAACACGAATTAAAAACATAGTTTTCATTAGTTAATTGAATGACAGTCCATTGGATGATAGTTAATTATTAAGCTAAATTAAGAACATCCTTTTGCTTGGATCATCCGAATGACTCAGTTTATCCAAGCAACAACTTATTATGCTGAAATCATCCCTTTTGTGTTTAATGCATTAGCATATTTTAGACCTACGTCGATGCTATTTTCAAAACAAATGAATCATATTAAGATGAGCAATGACATTTGATCCTTTGTTCAATTGAGTCAAACCGGGTTTAAGTGGTCTAAAAAATTGATCAAGTTTAGAGTGACTTTGTGCGTTGTTTACTTCAAGTATGTTGTGGTGCATATCCACCTTGTATTAGGTTGATTGTTACCATTGATGAATCCCTGGTCATCTGCTCTAGGCATAATGCATAGAAAGAATGAGGTTTATTATTGCAATGGGCAACAATGGACTCCTATAGCCCACCTGAGCTTGATTATACGGCATACCACCAGACCAGGTATCCAATGTATTGTAATATGGGATGGGTTGAGCACTTGCTTTTACTATAGAGGCTCAAAATCTACCGAATATACAGACGTATTTTACTGGATTAGTTTGTACCCAGTACTTTACGCATCATTGTTATCTAGAATTCGTGGTTTTAGGTTTAATAGAGCATAGGATTAAAGTGTCAGTGAGGTATTTCTTGAAATGTCTCCCTATCCTAAAGCTAAAGTTAGCTTTATGTCCATAGGCTGAAGGAATAGCCTCAGCAGCTTTATTTCCTAGTAGTGTTTTTCGTGGTGGCAATTGAAGAGTCCACTTATCATAAATTCGGTGTCTCAGCTAAACTTGAACCGGAGCCAGTTGTAGTATGTACTTGGCAGAGGCCTAGCCGTCTTTATTATTGTTTAGCTCAGCTCGTAGATTCACTAATGCGTTATTAGCATACCACTCTTAGCACCACGGAATTACAATTCAGTATAGTAACCATTTGTTAGTGCGAAGTTAAGCTAAAGAGGGTCTTAAGCCGTCCATTGTTGGCGACGCCTCCATATCGATAAAAACAATTGTTTAGCGTAGGAATTATAAACAGTCTCTCCGGCTCAGGATCTCGTTAAAGATCCATCGCTGGGATAATTTGGCAGTGACCAGTGCTGAGGCCAAAGCGTTTTCTTGTGCAAATTGTGATAATTTAGGAACCTGTTAAATAACTATAGTTGTGGAGTTTTATACCTTTGTTAGCAACTAGAGTCTACCGCAACAACGCCCAGTCTACACTATAGGAATTTTCATGTTAGAAATGAATTCTTGTGAAAATGTGCATCAAGTTGATTCTCCTGAAATCCAATTGGATCAATTCAATAGGGGAAGTAATTAAGTAGTGTCCCACTACCAGTGACCGTGTCCTTCAGTCTGCCACAACACGAAAATCCAGCGTCCCTCCTCCCCCCGTGGATTCCAGAATGGAGTTTGACTTTACAAAAGGAAACATCACGTAACAGCATAAAAACTGGAAGCCATTTCATATGGCTAGTTCCAAAGTGCTTCATTTGTCATCATCCGCCCAATGCTAATACTCAACCCGGCCTCATCAGTCTTCCTCTTCAGTATCATCGATGATAATATGGAGAAATGTTGGGCATCCTGTCTTCCGTCGTGTCTCACTGTCAAAGGAAAATGCCCGTGTCACATACGAAGATTCAGAAACCGAGTCAGGCCAGCCAAGCCGGTTGTTGTCCATGTCTCAAAGGGCCTGGCTTCATCGGAGGAAGCGTGTCCACAAAACTCGGCCGACACGTCGAAGCATGGGAAATTAAACGGTGAGACAAATCTCTACTTTCAAGGTGACGAGGTTGTTTTTTGTCCGGATAATACTGATAACGGTGACCTTGGTCCGGGTCATCATTCCTCGCCATCGATTCCCAATGGAGATCTCTCCAAAGAAGCGGCGACGCGCCAACGTCCAAATTCAGGAAACGTTGAAGAGGCTGAATCTGCTTTCTCGCAAGACTTTTACGAATTCCTTTCCACGGTTTTCCTTCAATTGAGCAAGAGTAAACAATTGCGGGTAATTCATATCAAAAGCAAGAGACCCATTGAAGAACCTTTAGTACAAAATTCAGTCGATGAGCTAGACGGAACTAATAGTGAGGATGATGAGGACTACTGGTTTACAAAATGGAGCAGAAGGCCTAAGCTGAAAAATACGTTCAAACTAAGACCCAATTCTCAACCGCTTCAAGAAGTCGTCCTTGAGCTTAACTCCAGAACTACATTCACTTATGAAGAAATCAAGGATCTGGACATGGGCAAAAATGAAGCTTCAAGACTGCGCAAAACTTGCAGCAGTCCTGCGCTCATGAACCCTGAGCGACTGACCCCTCCACCTTCCCCCGATCCATTCGACATAGAGGACGTTGAGAACTCCAGCTCTAATCACAAGAGCAGTTCAGGCTTCCATTCTAAACCGAGTGATAATTATGAAGCTGAATGGCCAGCAGAAGATACTTTCCAGCAGGATCTGGATGTAAGCGTTGAACAATTACCGAATGGAAACTCCCCTTCCGCATTTACAAACTTGGGCTTCCAATTTGAACCAGAAGATGGGGAATCTGCTGGTGGCGATGAACTTGGCACAAGCGCAGATGCGTGCCAGAAGACTGAAATGCCAATTTTTGCCTTACAAAATGATGAACCTCCAAACGGTACTTACGCACCGTTGCCTCAGCCGAATACGCCACAGGAACCAATCAAATCTAACGGATTCATTCGGAGCGTCAGCTCACCCAGCACGATGGAACTTGTAGAGTCAAATCATACTAGAAGCACTTCAACCGAAGAGGCTGGAACTGCAGACAACTGCAAGCCGCTTTTATTTTTTATCCATGGAATATCAGGGTCCAGTGATGTTTGGAAATCTCAGTTCAAGTTTTTCCATGAGCTAGGCTATGAAATTGTTGCTCCTGATTTATTGGGACATGGAATGAGTTCAACCCCTAACAAAGCCAAGCACTATATGTTTGAATCTCTCGTTCAAGATCTGGTCGCAGTGTTTGATCACTTTACAAGCGAGTCAAGGGCCTCCGTCATCATTGGCCATGGCTATGGGTAAGAAGGCACTAGTCACGACACTCTAGGTGCTAACCAAGGTTTTGGAATAAGAATTTTGCGAACTTTATGTTCCTTCCTGGAAGTGTTTTTACCACAAAACTTCCGTCATTTTACAATCGTGTATTTCTCCATAGTCCTCAAGGAATTGGAAGTGTAATGAAAAAACGTAAACCATGACAGGAAATTAAGTGCGATGAATTAAAGGCTCTGTAGGTTTCGCAATTCCTTGAGAAAACAATACACCCAGCTTTTCTCATAGCCCCATTATTGGAATCACTGCAATAATTACATTGCTTGAGGATTTAATCAGACATGAATGCTGCTTCGTAGACCACTGCGTCACACCGGAGACTTTGTTACTTTTGCGTGCCATTTTAATGTCTCATTTTCGAATCCACGTAATATCTTTACCGTATTTGCTCATAAATACTAAAGTCTTAAATATGACACAGAAGTCACTGTCAAGTTCAACCTTGACTCAAAAATGTAAATTATTAAAAAATAATCAAAGGACGGGAGAAGCATGTAGCTTAAATTATATCAATATGGGCTTTTAGTCATTCTAATTCCCTTATCGATTGAAATACGATAGGGGAGTCACGAGGCTTTTATTTTATTTAAAAGGATTTCGTTTAGTCGAACATTCCATATATAACTCCCGTGACAGAATCACAACCGGATGACCTTGTTTGAAATGAATTTGATGAGTGGATTATTTGCATTAAGCATTTGCATCCCGGCCAGACAAATTATTATTACCGGTACAATTATGTCACACCCGTCCTATTCTAATGCCGGAAATTTTTTTTACATTTACACCGAAGTTATAGTGCTAGGAATGAAAAATTAATTGTTTTCTTTTTTTTGCAGAGCCTGCATGGGTACTTTGCTTTCACGACTACGTTCGCAGAACATTGTGCTCCTGATATCAGTCAGTGGAGGAGGTCCAACGCCGCTGATTCCATTTGGATGCCTGGAGAGGCCATTATTGCCATTTCGTTTAAACCTATTTAGAAAGTAAGCCTACCAAAAGTTCTGAATAACTGAAAATAGAATGTACTTCTGAATAATTTTAAATCATTTGATTGTCTGCATTACAGGAAGCGTTCCATTGGGCGATTTGACAATCCTGACCTACGGCACGTCCTTCCCGAGTCAATCCACCAGTTCATCTTGGAGGGTCAGTTGTGGGTGGAGGGGGACGCTGCTTTCCACCGTCGAGTTTCACAGCCAACCCTCCTGGTCTACGGCATGCGAGACACCGTCGTGTCTCTGGTCGAGGAATGCGAAATGGAGAGGACGATTCCAAAAGCGTTTCTGGAGCTCCTGCCAAGCGCCAGTCACATGGTCATGTGGGACGAACCAAAGCAATTTAACAAAATGCTCATAAAATTTATACAGGCTTGGAGCTAACAAGGTACACTTGAAATTAGTTTAACGTGAAGGAGAAAACAAGAATCAAGACACAAGCGTATTTCTGAAACAGCCTGACAAAGCCTGACAAATTAAAATAAAGTATACAAACGACGTCCGTCTATGCTTTTGATTAGAAGCTACCAATTCAAAAGACACACATATCTCCTGATCATTCTAACTGAAGGAAAGTTACCAGTTGGAGTTTTTTAATTTTGTAAAAAATCAGCTTGTGAGGTGACAGACTTGGTTTTAGGCTTTGAATTATGCTGCGTTTCTTCAGTAAAGTTTGAGCCTGGGCTTTCCAGGACTCTGAGCTTTGAAGGGCTCCTTGGATCTAGTTCCAGTTGAATGAACGGCCGGAAGGACAAAATTGTACTGATTGGATGAGCGATGATTCTGGTTCTCATCGTCAATGAGTCGGAGTTGCGATGTGGCGTAGTCAATCCGTGTCAGGGACATGTCATGCCTCATGAAGTCCGGATTCAAAAACTTTGGCTTGGAGAGTGTCGCTGTAGTTGGTCGAACTGTTTTTCGGTTTCTGGAAAAAGAGTTTAAAGAATTATTGGAGAAATTAAGCTTCGTCAGAGTAACTTATATATGCGTTACCTCAACCCCTTTGTCGCCTCTTTTTGAATTTTTGGTAGTAAGATGAGCCTTGGTGATGAGGAGGAAGGAGGCTCCGGAGACCTTTCGGTCGTCGTTGACTCCGTTGGAATGGCAGTATCTGATGCACACTTTTTCTTTCTCCGGGTAGCCGCCCTGGCTTGGGCGACATTAGCCGCAGATTCTGTGACCTGAGTCACCTCCGTCCGTCGTAACTTCTGGAGACATTGTCGCTCATGGATGGCAATTGATTTAGACCCGAATTCTCTTCCACAAACTGTGCATTCAATAAACGTTGGAGGTTTCATATTATTGATCCAACGAATCCCCACACCATGTGGCGACAGGAACTTATGGACAGGTGAAGGTGCCTGGAGATACTAAAGAGACACCGCGACCCGTTGGCCAGGTAAGTTATTCCAACTGCCAATGAGGAATCGATAGTTTTATGAAGTGAAAGCATGGAGAAAGGAAGCGTCACCACCCACCCTGAAACCTTTCTATCTCTAACAGCATGAGGAAGGGAAAGTTGAGGACATTTGGAGAGAGCACATGATGCTAAGGAACCCTCCCGTGTGTCCTAAATATTTGAACAAGGACAGAGTACAGACCCATGGGCAAATGTTCCACAACTATTAACTTCTGAAATGGAACTGCAAGGGGGAAAGCATCACGCACGCAAAAGAGGCAGCTCTAAAACCAATGAAAAAAATTAAAGATTGACAGGTGAAATTAAAAATGAAAGTTCTACACGGGGGTACAATTAACGAACGACAAAACCCAGAAATTCAATGAAAGAACCGGAATTTAATTTTCATTGCTTGTAGCACATTATGGCGCAAGTATTGCACAACATACATTAACCGTTTTTACGTAAGTTCGTACTTAAGATGACTGAAGACTAACATTTAACAGAGTATTACATTTTTTCTGCAGTTACAGATGGCAGGCATTATTTTGAAAGGATGATTTGGGCATGCTTTTTGGCTCCGACGTGCACATATTTCTCGTAACTCGGTAAACACAAGCCACTGATTTTTGCCCAAACGTTTGGATCCACAATAGTTTGCCGCCTGTATAAAACGAAACCAAATTACCTTTACTAAGCTTATGAAGTTTTGGCTTTTCACTTACCGGAGGAAATCGTAGTTGTAGAGGACGACTTTCGAAGCATAGCGAAGAGCGGCTTCCGCTTTAAGTGAATTTCTTATAAATATGAGGGAGTTTGTGGCAATAATGGAATCCATAAGCAGTTGCTTAGCCAGTGCGATGGAGAATCTATAAATACATGTCGTGAGAGCTGGAGTAAATTAAATTAATTAGACCTTGATGTAATGGGTTACTCACATTTTTATGTAAGGGTCACCAAAGTCTATATTGGACGAGCATGCTTCCATGAAGAAATCGGCTGTAGGACAAGAAACTCGGAAGCTAAAATAATTTCTAAAATAATGTGCTGAACAAAACTAAACGCAAATGTTGGACTTATACCCTATTGTTTTCAATATATCGGGCTCCCGAATCAGAATACTGCTCGGGGTTGGTTTCCTTGCTCCTAGGCATCGCATGGCGAAGTAAGATGCATACAGATTGTGGGAGTCCGTGACCTCAACCTAAGTTTACATAAAATTATTTCCCACGATCAGACTAATTACTCAATGATTTACCATCTTAGCCGCGATTAAGAGCGCTGCTAATCCAAATGATTCCAGCGACTGAATTGGAACCGTCTTGACTCTTAGGTACGCGTTGACAACGTAGCTGGCTAGATGATATGTTTCGTGTCTAAAATGAAGTCGGTGACACATGTGCCAAATCCCCACGAGGATCTTAGAGCGGATGAGCAACTGAGTGGTGAACTCCTAAAAACCGGTAAAACTTTGAATAAAATTGAATTCACAGTGTCAAAAATCTACCAAAACTTACATCAGAAGCGGTGATATTATAACTCGATTCCTTATTCAATTCCCCAAGAATTATCTCCTCGAGGTACTGCTTCTCATGGGCGACCATCACATATTCATCTTGGCGACTGACCGTCTTCACTGCACCAACCTGGCATCTACTTCCTGCTCTCCGGAAGAACGCTTGGACTTGATCCTACATTATTAGTCCAAAGCATTTCATTATAAATCTTCGGATCAAAACATAACATGAATCAAAGATCACTCACTCTTATCTTCAGTGTGTGATATCCATAATGCTTTTGTACTACGCTGCCGCCCCTGCTTTCTGTTGTGTTTGGTGGAGGCATCTCAAACCCACTGAATGATCGTGTAGTCACAAAGGTTTGATCTTCAAGTAGTGGTGGTACACAAAATGGTATTTGCGGCAGCACAGGTGACAGTTTTGGTGATTGGAAGACCTTCGGTGAGAGCCACGGTGGTGGTGTTTGACACAAAGGCCCAAGCGGAACTCGACAGTTTTGCTTTACAACAGCAGATTTGTGTGCTACCGTAGGTTGTTTGTTACATCCCTCGACTTGTTCACCTGCTGGACCTTTGTGTTTGACCTTTGCTTCTTTAGCCAAACCCTTCTGACACGAGTCCATGTTTCTTGCTTTCTTTATAACTGGTCTCCTTCCAATTACCGGATTGTTCTCCTTTTGTTCGTCTCCCAAAACCTCTTTGGTGCTTGTTTTGCTTCGTTTCTGTAAATTGATTAAAATCAATTAATATAAATCTAATTAATATTAATCTTAATTAGCAGGAATACCAGGAATACTGACAACGTACCACATATGATACGGGATCAATTGAATACAAACTTGGACGGTTTAGCATTGCTTACCATTTAATTTATGTTGAAATCGGGGGGATCAACTGAACACTCACACTGATTAGTTAACTACTAAAGTTAACTACTAATTGAAATGTTAATCAAATAAATTGGGAGGTGACGTGGAGGCGGAGGGTGACATCGTCGCCAAAAAAATTGGAAAGAAAGAAAGATTTTTTTCCCTTCGTGCGCAGAACAAGCAGCGCGAGCGACAGAAATTGGAGAACCTACGATGGGCAACTCTCCATTTTCAGGTGACAAATCCTAATCATAATTGATTGATTAATTGATTGATTAATTGATTGATTAATTGACTTACTGATTAAATTGCAATTAACAAGTGGAAATTAGTGAATTGAGAAGGTAAAATTATAACAATGAATGAAAAGCATTCCTAGATTGGCATCGGCGAGGCGAGCGGGAATTTTCGAACGAGGCGGGCATCCGTTTTTGTTTTTAATAAGAAAGGACGTCGTAGCAAAAATTAGCTGAAAGGACAATTTATTGTACTGGAAATTGTACTTGAACTCATGGAAATAATTTAATAAACATGAACGTTTTTCTATAATTCTGATGAAGATACAGCTGTGTGTGTAAAGTGCCATTTTAATTTCATGGAGATGAGAAATGGAGGTTTTATTATTCTTTGTGATTGCATGGGGTGCGAGTGAGTAAGCCTTTGAGGAATTGCCCTGGAATAGCCTACAAGGGCAAGTGCTTATTGAGGTCAAAAGTGAGGAATAGACCTCGTTGTATCTTTGAATCGTTGAATCCTCTCTTTGTAATTTAGAAATCAACAGACTCAAACGAGACAAATAAGGAGAAAAGGTGATTTAGGGACTGTAGTGGATCCGAGTGACCCAAGATGGGCGGAGATGACATAACATGACAACTCGTGTAAATCCCACACGTTTCTGAAAAGGATGATGATAGGCTTGTGGAAACTACAGAAATAAGGATCTCTGAATTCTCAATTATTTTGTCCCAAGTACCACAGGGAAGCAACAGTCTGCCCTGGATTAGGATACACCATCAGCTAAGGCTTCGCATTCAGAATCTTCAAAAGGAAATCTTATCATCATCTCTGCTCCAAAAGTACGCCCTGAATATTAACGCTCAAAATGGCTTTCCGGGTGGCAATCCGGCGTATGGACCATGTCAACAAATGAACTGATTAAGAGGCTTTTAGTAAACGACTTACAAGGGGAATTAGTCGTGGGATCTTGGATGCTCTCTCGGTCAGTCCAAGTCTTCTTAATTTCAATGATGATTTATCCAAACCGGCGCAGAGAGAAGTCGAAATATTGTTGTTCATCTGCGTAGCCTTAATTCCGGAAGCTCTTGAGCAGTGGCCTTGAGGGTTAAGGCTTGGGATAGATGATGTTGATTTCGCCAATTTCAATATTGACCCTTTGTTTCTCAATCTGTTTCCTTCCATGATTAAAAATTCAATTACAATTATAAAAATTAACAAGACAAGGTAACAATTAAAACAGAAAAGAACACCCTCTCTGAAATTGTGGGAGCTTGTGTATAGCGCATTTGGCTTGACGCCGATGAACTGTGGTCAGATCAATTTTGTATGTAATGTGTCATGTCAGTAGAACAAGAACATGACAGGGTAAGGCATGACGAGAACGACACGCTGCAATAAAGAATTTTTTTCAGACTTTGCATCATATGCCGATGTCAGAATTACAGGGAAATAAATGTGAATACAATGTATGATTTTTCCCTTAGCAAATACTAACAGCGAGTGGTCAATTCTGCTTGGATCTACTGAAATCATTGTCGTAATTAAGTCTGGAACTATAATTTATTCAGGTCTGATAAAATGCTCAAAGCTGGAGTCGAATATTCTAATTCTCGTCGTTCTTTTTTATTTCCACCGCTAAACAAAGACGGAAAATGTTTACAACTTTCCTCTCATAGCTTATTTATGGAAATTAGTTGGAAACAAAGAGCTGAGTTCAAAACAAATCCTTGTCATTTTTCTAGTTGATGAATGAAGAGGATAAGAAATCAAAGTATGAACTACTCGATGCTTGAAGCCTTGCTTAAATTCCTGTGGCTTGATGTCCGTGTATTGTATTGCAGTATTGGCGTCTCTCCTTTTTTGTGAATTACTTTCTCAAAGGGAACGTGGCGTCTTTAGGAGCCAATAGAAGATGATCGGAGGCCATCCGAATGGACCGGTTTCTAGCAGCAGTGGGGTTCGTAGTCTTCATTTTATTTAAGTGCTTTTTATTTTCATTCTTCAGGGTAGACCAGGACCGCTGTGGTGAAGACCGCATTGAAAGGGCATCGTGTAGGCGTATTTAAAGATGCTTCATATGGGAAGGGTCAGACATCAGCCACATAAAGTTAGAAAGTCAGATTGCAGAAATAGGGTGGAAACGATTCTCAGAGATCAGTTCACTCCCTCACCTGTGACTGTTGGTATTCATTGCTCAGTGTCCAGTGACCTGGGTCACCCAAAGACCCTTCTCCATGAAAGCACAATAACGGAAATAGAGTGACAAGCAAATTTTGGGACTTCAAAAGCGACGCATGGGAGAATGGCGTCGTTTCATTTAACTTTAGTGACCATTCTAGGACTCTTGACGGCCTCAATTGTTCTTAGTTTTTCTCATGAACCGGGTATGAATTCTTTACTCCAATATTTCAAGTTGTTTGTTCTGGAATTTTCAGCATAAGCTGGATATAATAAATACATAATGAATAAAAAAAACCACACATACAAAACCACACGGTTTTGGAGGAGAAAGTGGAGAAAGGAGAAAAAAAGGGAGGAAGTGACTTGCCGTTGACAAAAGAAACAGGCAAAGTGCTGGAAATAGGGTTATCCGGTACATTACCGTACCAGCTACTTTTTGTATTTCATAAAGTCAATGTTCTACATATATGCTGGTCAACGTATCCATAAAAAGTGTTTTCTTTCATACAATGATCCAGAATCAATAACATTTTAATTGTTAAACCATTTCCGCGGAGTCAAGAAAGTTATAACTTGCTTATGCTGATACAAATAAAAACATAAGGATATAGGTAATTACGATTAAAATTTTAATTGCAGAGTTGTCCAAAACCTTGGGCCATGCGATAGAAGATGACCGCTTTGTCTTGGTGTTTGAGAATTTATCTCCACGGCGAAGGGGTCGGGCTGGCGTGGATATTCTTATGACTATTGAATTTCCATCTTCAAAAAATCAAGTTGGATTTGCCCTGGACCGTGAAAATCATCAAGGTAAGACACCAAGGACTTTGCAATTTAAATTATGCAAGGTTGTACACTTCCTCATCCATAATTACCGTGTGTGAAAGACATTTTTATGTCTTTCACACAATATTTCAATTTTTTGAATAAATGATCACTGAGGGGGTTCAAAAGGTCTTGTGAGCTTTCCATATTCTAAACATCTTCCATGGCTTTACAAACGGTAGCAACTTCACGTCAGTATGATGCATGTGCAACATTTCGACAAAACAAAGACTGTAATTTAGAGGTTAAATGTAAATGATGAGGGGATGAATGTGACGGTAATTAGTAGGGTGGGGAAATCCCGGGTGATAAAGGTTGAGCCCTGGAAGGAAAATTGTTGACAAGCTTCGGGATTTATTATGGAGTCTTCTCTCCTCAAGTAGTCTTGCTAACGTCTCTAAACAGCGGTGTAATCTAAAGGAAAGTAATTACCCTGCCTCCTCTCTGTTCTCTGTCTCACCTTGATTTCTATATAAGGATCTGACCCACGTCCAACCAATGATTCTGTCTGACACAAGGGGGAAAATTCATTACTTTGAGTAAAGCTATATTCGTGACCCATTTCCCATACCAAGAATCCGATTCGAACTGGAAATGTTCTTAATGGCTCTACGATGTTTACCTTATTATTCGAAATTTCAGTGTTAATCGAAACGCTGGAAGACGGGGCCAAGAAAACTCTTAATATTCCAGCCACATTCCTCACAGACGCCTCCGTCCATTCGTCTCTGGTGGTAGAAGTGACGCAGTCATGGACAGGGACTGCAAGGCTTGCCCTCTTTCTGGATTGCTCCCCTCTTGGCCTGGTCACCCTGTCCCAAAGTCTCCGTGACATGCTAGGGAAGACCAAACCACACCTGCCTGTGCGCGTGGTAAGTTACTTTCTCCGCTTATTTGCAGGACCTCCTCAGGCTCAGCGACAACAATAAAAATCCAGGCACCGTGTCTAGACAAACTGCTGTTGGATATGTCTCCAAGCCAGCATCACAATAGGATTTTGATGATAATCGTCAATTCGTTTTCATTTATTTCCATTTCTGGAGTGTGTAACTCCACAGTAGGTTTTAAAATTATAAAGTTTTTTCTTGTTTTGTCATTACTCTTCTCGCATAATGGTTTTGAAAGCCATATGAAGGCTATGAAGAACTGTTTGACAAAATGACGATGTTGTTGTAGAGTCGAGATAGACGTATCAAAGCGTCTGTACACCCGTCACTGGACGCGCGTGAGGCCATGGATGATTTACAATGTCCGTCCAGGGCCGAGCAAGCCATTCAACCCATCCACAATGACATCGTGTCTCCATACAGAAGAGGTAATGCAGTAACTGGACTCTGATTACTTTGCTTCTTTCTGAAAATGATTTGCTTTGATCGATCTTACTTTGCCCTAAATTGGATCTCCTTTTAATCTACTCCCAATCGCTTGCATGTGGAAATGAAGCATGTCCTCCATTAACTCAGCACCGCGTTATCCCGTGTCCGCTGCTACTACCAACTAAAATTCCTAATCAAGGTTAGCAAAAAACCTATCATGTTTAGCATCATCTCGGATTCTTGCATTACACTCTTCTTCAATATTCCCAATAATTCTATGTCACTCTTTTCAGGGGATATTCCGATTATATCACCGGACATTGATGGTAGGTATCCTAACAGAAAAGTAATTAACCTTCTCTCTACTACTTATGAACTATTGTTTTTAGAATCTCTACTGATCAAAGTAATCCAGGAATTAATTCAGACAATCAAATTCCTTCGAATTGAAATAGAGGGGCATGTGAGTTTTGACTTAAATGCACGCAATATTTCACAATGTTTTACTAATTGAAAGCTTCCTGGATATTTAGAGAGAGGACACAAGACTTCTCCGGAATATTTTGGAGAACTGTGACATGTGTAAACCAAAATCGGGTGAGTGGCGACATTTCTAGGTGGAAAGCGTCTGCGTTAAGCTATCAATTGTCGAGTTTTTATTCTTGCAGAGCCAATAAAAACAGGGTGCCGAGCGGAGCCGCCGCCCTGCTTCCCTGGAGTTCAGTGTCGTGAAGGCCCCGAAGGTGTCCGCTGCGGCCCGTGTCCTAGAGGTTTAACTTTCCTGGCTATAAGAAAGGATCGTTTTAAATGTGCGTGATTGCATAGGATATATTGGTGACGGAAGAACTTGTAAGCCAGGAATATCCTGCGCCGAGCGACCTTGTTACCAGGGGGTCCAATGCTTTGACACCGCTGACGGTTTTCAATGTGGACCGTGTGAGTAAACGTTTGCACTCTATCTCCAAATTACTTTGTATCCTTATATTATACTTTTTATGTGGCCTAGGCCCTTCAGGATACGAAGGGGACGGTCAAAGGTGTCAGAGACGAAGAGCATGCGAGTCAAACCCTTGCTACATTGGTAAACTTCCTACTTACCGTACATGGATTGAGCAACTAAAAGTTCTGCTTTTATAGCTTGATTGTTCCCATTCAGGTGTTCAGTGCATTGACATTGAAGATCCACCCTACTACAGATGCGGAAGCTGTGTCGTCGGCTTCACAGGGAATGGGACACATTGTCATGATTTGGATGAGGTATAACTCTAACATTCCCAAATTTACACGAGAAAATGTATATTTTAATTCAATAATTTGGTGATAGTGTGACCTTGCGGAGCCCTGTGACCCACATGTCAGATGCGTAAACATGGCGCCTGGCTTTCGATGTGACCCATGTCCTCCTGGGTAAGTTTTGTAAGTTGCTAGTTTAGAGGTCTTAGGAATTTTTTTCCTAATATGAAATAGCTTCACTGGGAGTACTGGACTCCAAGGGCAGGGATTGGATTTTGCTCGAAGGAATCGACAGCGGTGCTATGATCTTGACGAATGTGCTCAGAACAATGGGGGCTGCGTCGCCAACTCCCGATGTGTCAACACGGAGGGCTCCTTCTATTGCGGCGAGTGTGATCGAGGCTTTGCGGGAAATCAAACATTAGGATGCCATAACCGACCCGGAATGTGTCCTGATGGTTCATTTTGCGACGAGAATGCAGAGTGTGTTCGTCTCACTGGCCTCAGCTATTACGTTTGCAAAGTAAGTCAGTCAGGCAATGGGGAGAAGCTGTTTGACGTTTTAAGTGTTCGTTTTCCTCAAGCATGTCCCACGTCATGTCCTTGCGACACTTTTCATTTTGTCCATTAATAGGAATACAGTGACAAGGTCGATCGATCTGTCACTCGCTGAGAGTATTGCATGCCCTATAGTTTGGCCCAGATACCACATACCTTATAATTATCCTCATTCAGTCTAGTCATTGACAAGTCTTGAATAATGAAGAGATCTATTCCTCCTTCTAATGAATCACAATGCCAATGCCACTAGATTATCGGTATTTTGACCTTGCAAAGGCAAGAGGCCTTGGTGTAAATATTTGACAAAGTTGTGTGTTTAGTGCAAGGTCGGATGGGCTGGAGATGGGAAGACCTGTGGCCCTGACAGAGATTTAGATGGATGGCCGGACTATGACCTCAACTGCAGTGACAGGAAGTGCAGGAAGGTACGCTCCCGTCATCGGCTGAAAAGGAAAGGCTTTTATTAGACGATATTTTTTCCTGAACTCAGGACAACTGCGTCTACACACCAAACTCTGGACAAGAAGATGCTGATGGTGACGGAATGGGTGACGCTTGCGACCCTGATGCGGACGGGGATGGAATACCCAACACTCCCGTAACTTCGTATTACGCTTTGCGATGCGACGTTTGATTACTGATGTTTGAATGTAGGACAACTGTCCATTAGTGCCAAATCCCGGCCAAGAAGACTCTGACCCGCATGGCGGAGATAAACAGGGTGACGCTTGTGACAATTGTCCAACTGTCCCTAACTTGGATCAAGAAGACACTGACAAAGATGGAAAAGGCGACGCCTGTGACGAAGACATCGACAATGACAGTCCGATAATAATTATGGAATGTTACGTTTCTCCAGCTAAACCTCTATTCTTTAAAATAGGAATCCTCAATGAACGTGACAACTGTCCCAAAGTACCGAATACAGACCAAAGGGACAGCGACAGGGATGGACTTGGAGATGCTTGTGACAACTGCCCCAGGGTTGCAAATCCTGACCAGGCTGATTCCGACAGGGATTTGGTTGGTGACGCTTGTGACAGCAATATTGACAGAGACAGGTAGACATTGGGAAAGTGTTGCGAATGTCATAGAAGTCACCACTGGTGTATTCTAGGGATGGCATCCAAGACAACGTGGACAATTGTCCCGACATTCCGAACAGTGACCAAGTGGACACAGACAATGATGGCCAAGGAGATGCTTGTGATGCAGACAAGGACAACGACAGGATTATCAACGAGAAGGACAACTGCGAACTCATCTACAACCCCGACCAACTGGACACAGATGGAGACGGAAAGGGAGATGTTTGTGAAGATGACACGGACGGAGACACATATCCCGACTTCCTGGACAACTGTCCAAACAACTCGAAGATTTTCACAACGGATTTCAGGTTAAATGATAAAAGACCATGATAAAATTACTTGTGACTAATTAGCTTGTTACAGGACGTATCAAACTGTTGTGTTGGACCCCGAAGGAGAGTCTCAAATTGATCCTAATTGGGTCATTTATAACAAGGGAGCTGAAATCGTACAGACCATGAACAGTGACCCAGGATTGGCTGTTGGTAATGACAATACGGAAATGGAATGAATGCATTCAGTTTTAATTTTTAATTTCTCTGTGGCAATCCCAAGGATTTCATCGTTTCGGCGGAGTTGACTTTGAAGGGACCTTCTTTGTTGACACGGAGTTGGATGACGACTACGTAGGGTTTATCTTTAGGTAAAGAAATTGAAGTTTTTTTCCTTACTCTCAATAACTATATTTGCGATATTTGAACACAAGCTATCAAGACAACTCTCAATTCTACACGGTGATGTGGAAAAAGAACACTCAGACATATTGGCAAGCAACACCGTTCCGTGCCGTCGCTGAACCAGGAATTCAGCTGAAACTTGTACAGTCAAACACTGGACCTGGGGAAATGTTGAGGAACTCACTTTGGCATACCGGTGACACTGCAAGTCAGGTATTCAACGACTAAATTAGACATTTGACATAGCTTTTTTTTTATTCTTGACTCCGATTCTAGGTCAAGCTCTTGTGGAAAGATCCCCGTAACGTCGGATGGAGAGAGAAAGTGGCGTACCGCTGGCTTCTTCTCCATCGTCCAAAAATTGGATTAATTCGACTCAGAATTATAGAGGGTGAAAACGTTGTAGCAGATTCTGGCAACATTTTTGACAGTACTCTCAAAGGAGGACGCCTCGGAGTTTTTTGTTTCTCACAAGAAATGATTATCTGGTCTGATTTGGTTTACCGATGCAATGGTAAGGAAAATGGAAGCTTTTCCTCTGTACACTAAAAGTAATCGGATAATTGCAAACCATTTATTAACAGATCACGTACCGGAAGCAATATACCGCGAGCTCCCAAGAAACCTGCAACGCGAAGTAGAGATTGATAGAACCAAACCTCCAGCCCCGTGAGCTTCGAATGCAAAAGTTATCTTAGATTACAATTGACATCGAATGGACTAAAATTTAATCACTGCCAAATTGACGCTAATCACTAACCCTTTTATCATTTATTAGTAGTGGAAAATAATATTGTACATTTTAAAAATGGGATCGTACTTCACTTGCTCTATCGGCCGTACGTCCCTTTTTTAGAAAAGAATAACCCATTAAAGAAAAATAAATAACTCGAAAATCTTGCACTGACAGCTTAGAAAACTTTATTGATTCATTTTCGAGTATTATTTTTGAGTCGTGTTTTTACTTATTTTGATCTTGATTTTTGAGGGATTGCCTACCCCTTAAGGGAGGATTACTTGTTGAGGATTACATTTTAAGATATGTGCAGAGAAAGGGAGTTCTTACATTGAAGGATTCAGTTGCTTCTTCAGAAAGGCATTGGATACGAGTAAGTTTGAAATCCCGAGACTGCTGGCTCTGATGGAGTTTGGGTAACCAAGAGTCTCCGAAATAGAAGAATGTGGGGCTCAGGATCATGATGCATGTAGTGGACCCAACCGACACTCTGCTGGACACCAATGCTACGCCATTCATTTTCAGACATTAACTTGTGCCTGGGAACCATCCTTGCCAGGTCTTTAGGAAGTGTCACGTGGCTGAAAAATGGCCAAATTGTACCACCAGAATAATAATTCTATGGGTTTAGTGTTTATTTACCGATATTCGTAGGTCCCGTCCGAGTACTTTTGAGAGTAGTAAATCTCCTTTGACATTTTGTCCAAAGATGAGCTAAAAGTCAAACGATCGTATATTAACAAGTTAGAGATGACTAGACAGGAGTTATTGGATACCGTGAGAGAAAAGAAGCACAAGCAAAGGGAGTGGTTTGGTCAGACTACACATAAGTATCCCCATTTGGATAACAAAGGTTTGGCATGGGTAAGAGAGCTCTGACTCATCAACACCACTACATGAGAACATGAGATATCCTGATTGTAAGGTGATTGACCTTTGACTGACCTGTTGAGTACGAGGTGTGAGGAATGCCGTTGGCAGTGTGACGAGTGGCGTGTTCTGAAGAATGTAGTTCTGAATTCCTCTGGCAGTGGACAACTCTGGGAAGGACCTTCGACCTTCTTTTCTCGGATGCTTTTCACCAACTGCCTCCAAAGAGCATTAGCATAAGCAGTCCTCTCGCTCTCCCTCCTTTTCCTCCCGCCCAAACGGACAACACACAATTTCAAAAGGGAAAAACACACTCCCGCCACAAATACAGGCTTCACTAAAACACCGCCATTCCACACACAAGAACTTTCACTCACATTCAATCTAATGTGGGTTATAGGCATTTTGCGGAATCCACCAAAGTGCAGCATAGAGTGATGTTGTGATGAATCAATAGTGATCTACATCTATTGATCCGTCATCTCTAGTGATGAGTGAGTGATGTCACCATTCCCGGCAATGTTCCGTCAAACTTTTTTGTGATCTAAATCCAAAGGGACTAAATAGTAAGAAACTATTTAGAATCTCATATGAGTTCTTTAGCCGGGGGCTAAGCACGCTCTTCAACATATAAAACTTTATCCTTTCTCATATACTCTGATTTCACGGTTTTTTCACAAAGGGTCGAGTAAACCGTGGACATTCTGAATTGTTGCCTATTCAATGAAGGAAAAAAAATATGTACATTTTCACTGCCCGACTTTTTAAAAATGTTGACCCAGTCGGAAGCCATGGAGTTCTAAGTTTAGAAAAGAGCTGACGGTAACAGAAAACTCTGTTCCCGTCAGACCCGCGAATGTTACTTGGGGGTACATGCGTACATGGGATAATGGCAGCATAGAGGGAAGATCTCTTTATATTGCGAAATTTATTTCGACACTTTATTAATTTAGGTGAAAAAGTGGACAAAGTTCAGGGTTTGAATTGAGGCCTCCTGTCCAGTCCAAAGGTGTGGACAGCAGTATGGCCAACGGTGCTGGAGTGAGCGGGTGTGCATACAGACGGCGTTTTAGGGAGACCCCACACATACTCAGCAGCATAAAAACCAATAAAAATCAGCCGGGCAATGCACTCATTAAATAAAACTATAGTCATTCTGAGAAAGAGCAAGAAGTGAGTGTCCATTTTGAAAACTTTACTTTAATTAACTCTTGCTTGTGTAATTTACAGGGTCCTGCGATTGTTATCATGGCTCCCGTCAAGAAAACCGTTGCTGAGGACAATGAGCGGACACCATCACCTGCACGTCGCCATGAGGTCGTAACCCAAGAAATGTCAAGGGTTCCTAGGGCTCATAGGAATTCTTCGACAAAATACATTGCCAACACTGGCGCCCGTCGACGAAGACATGACAGACGCGGAGGAACTGTGGTAATAAGTCATGGTCATGGTCGAAGAAAGTCCCCAGCAACTCTGCCCGTGTCAGTACCATTGGCACTAGTGAACATCAAGACAAGCGCCCAATCCACCATCGCCATGGCTAATGAGCTTCCAGAATTCGTGGTTAAAGAGGAACCGCCGTCTCCGCCATTGTCCCCACAACCTACTGCTGATGCCGAACTTGGACTCAACTTGCCTTCGCCAATCTTTGATGTCAACGTCGACAATTCGGTTGAGACAGAAATGAGTGCACACTCCGACTCGGAAATTATTGAGAATCCTGCAGTACCTGCAGGGAATACTGAGATCTCAGTGTCACATCCAAGAGTATTCTTTTCGGAACTGGACAGAGCGTAAGATCAGATTGGTCTAGATTTGTGTGGAAATTGACTAATTTGTTTTATTTTTAATTTTTCCAGAAACAGCAAGTATGTCGATTTGTTGTTTTGCATGTGTCCATGTCCAACTAAAGACCACGAGGACCGAGCAATCCGAGGGTTTGATGTATTTGGCCATCGAATTGTTCTTGAACAAATTCCATACGTCGGACGACAACTAGTCCAAAGTAGCAAGTCTGAATCGGACGTGATTATTCTCCCGGGATTCAACCCGCGTGCCGTAGAAGTTGTAATAAGGTCAAGCCTGTACGATTCCGATAATTGTTGATAATAATTCGGAATTGTTCAATTTACATCGTAGGAGCTATTACACTAATAAGTTGGTGATAAATAGCGATACACTTGGTGATGTACTAAAGGTGTTGGCGGTGTTTGAGATTGAGGATTCAGTTAATCTCTGGAGTATGAAAGCTGAAGCAGAGCTGAACGGGAATCGCTCCATGATTGTAGCTGTCGAGCGCGAAATTCTGCTTTCTTTGGGAAATAGTCTAATGGATCCTCTATTCTCACAGCAAGATAAGTACCAGGTAAAACCGGAAGTACTTTTTATACTCACTCAGTAGTCCATTTCCACATTAGCTCAAGCTGATTTTTGGATTTACAGGCACTGCAATACATCATAGAGGGTGTAAATTCTGGCGTATCACACACCATTCTGCTCAAATGTCTCATCAACTGGGGAAATTACGATCAAAACCGGAAGAATGACGTGATCGGAATTCTCAGGCATCTAAATCTGGGAATGATTTTTGACGAATCTCCAGATTACTTGAGGGACGTGTTTCAGACTGGGACGCTTTTAGCTTCCATTCCAGAGTGCGTCAATCTTCATAATCGAGTGCTTGCTGAAAAGGCGTACGAGCTTCGTAGGCAAGCTGATGCGATCAAGGCAGAAGTCGTCAAACCTGAACAACTGTCATCAGGCACGTCCCCAGTCATTGAAAGTGTCAATGGAGGAGAACTTCCATCCGCTACCAGAACCAAAACGGAATAAGCACCTCACAACAGAGGATGGGTGGCCCAGGGATTGGTCAGCCAAAAAACGAAGTCCATTACACCACCTGTTAATCCCAACTCTTACAGATATTTATATTTTGTTGTTCCTATTTTCTCAACTGATACTGAGTACCTGAAAATAAAGAGTCATTACAACTGAGTTATACTGTCTTAGCCTTTTGTTTTATGATTCAAATGCATAATTACAACGTTTCAACTGGAGTAGATTAATTTGAGAGTGGAAGGCAAAGCATGGCAGTATGGAGAAAGAACAGTGGGGTTGATTAGTATTCGATGGCACTTAGTTGTCTGGTTCAAGAGGATGTCCGGAGGATCCCAATCATGTCAACTGATCGAAGCATTTGAACACCTGGGAAAACAAAGTAAAATCAATGGAAGTGGAAAATTGAACCGTGTAATTAATCTGCTGAACAATCTACACTTGAATTTTACTTAATCTTATTTTACTTAGATTTGACGCACCACTCGATTATCAGAACCGATATAAACGTCAGACAGCACTTCAATTTCACATTCCTTTGAGCTTAGGCTTCCTAAACCATCTACGTTGTACACCGTAAGAAGCGCCGTTGGTTTGGAAAAATGAAGTTTGTTCTAACCTTGGCACTAGTTTGCCACATTTTAATAAAAGGCAAGTTAAAAATCCATATATAAGTATCAAATTCGTGTACGAAACATAATGTTTGAAAATTATGTCACTTGCTTTGTTGTATAGTGGAGGGAGATCCAAGTCTGTGTGGGGGAGAAGAAGGCTG